>CABHPR010156022.1:0-47518 GCA_902168415.1 Peromyscus melanophrys
AGAAAGAAAGAAAGAAAGAAAGAAAGAAAGAAAGAAAGAAAGAAAGAAAGAAAGAAAGAAAGAAAGAAAGAAAGAAAGAAAGAAAGAAGGAACTTAAATTAGATCTATCACCAACAGAGGAGAGAATTTTCACAAGACCACAAAGTAACAGCTCAAATGAATGCCATCATTCCTGTCTGTAGGTTGTGCCTCTGTAGTCAAACATCTGTATGCATGTTTCCCTGACACAAAGCATACATTCCCTGACAAGAAGGAAAATCAACCAGTGTAACATTTCTCTATGGATGAGCAAGTAAAATGAGTGGGGATGTCCCAAGGATTAGGTATGGAAGGATGTGGATGCTTGTGTCCAGAATCTACCCAGTTTGGCCTCTAACTAAAGAATGTTAAGAGAGCACAGTAGGTGGCCTGGAGACAAAACCGGACACTGTAGCATAGAGATCATGTTATAGTAGGGTGAAGAGGCCAAGATGTCCACAACATAGCAAGTCCTGCTTCAAAAATATGGGAAAGAGACCTATGATAGAGAAGACAACTCTACTGTTTGCTCATGTTTTAGAAGAGAGGTTTCAGAGTAAAACAGTCAACTATAAAACATAAGGGGTAAGGGAATTTGATAGAATAAAAATGATCTTCAGGAGAAAATAAATGCCTAGAAGATTAACTAGCAGTCTCTTTAGCCTAGGTATAGGGAATGACACACAGGGAGAAAGTAAACAATCCAGCAACAGAAAGGTAGTTCTAAGATTGGTTGTCAATGTGTTTAAGAAAGTTCATATTTCCATTCAAATACTAAAATGTTGCACATTTGACTTAGCATATTTGTAACTCTCGCAAAAGTATGCTACTACTTCTAAGCAAGTGTGTGATATAGAGTTTACAAAATAAATTATTTTCTTCATACACATAATCATCTGAATATCCTTCAGAAAGTGAATTCCACAAATGTGTTTAATTTACATGTTAATTTTGACAAGATGATTATTAACAACTGAATTCACGGAACACAGCAAACATTCTACCATAGAGTCTCAGATACAAGCAGCAAAATAAAACATAGCAGCTCAGTCAGAATGAAGTCTTAGGAAGCATATAGAAATCCAAGCCCCATAATGTATGGTCTGCAAGTCAGACAAGGAAATTCTTAGTAAAAGACTATAGCAGCCATCTCCAGGCTGAAAGAAGAAAGAGGGAAATGTGAGAAGTCCCAGTCTTTAGGTACCTGAGTCATCAAACAGGATTTGTTAGATTCTGGTACCATAATAAAGACACAGGAGTACTCAGCTCTTGCTCAGAATTAACCTTCAGGGGAAAATAAAAAACCAGATGATTAATAACTGTCTCTATGGTTCGGTTATAATGAACAAAGCACAAGGAAGGAAGTGAAGGAACCTGCAACAGGAAAGGGCATGAAACTGAAACACCCCAACATACTCAGAGGAAGATGCATGCGCAGCCAAAACCTAGCTCATGAAAGTCTTGTCTGGCTTTAATGAAGAGGTGACACTTTTAAGGAAGAATTGTTTTGAGTGTGTAAACATCTTCCCCTGATTTCCCATTCTGGCTACATGATAAACATCTTGGATCACCTGCCCACTTCCTTAAGCTAGAGCTATTTCTACTTTACTTTAAAAGAAGTAATTTGGAGGTTTGGAGGTGGTGTCTGTTGTTTAAAAAAAAATCAAAGAAAGAAAAACAAACCACCAAAACCCCTTCATTATGCATTCATAATCAACTACCACCAAGATCCACAGAAAGTAATTTCAGTTGGCTTCCTTGCCAGGTATGTTTATAGGATTTAAACACATTCTCTCCTTTGCTACAGTTTATTTCCATATACAATTGAGCAAACTGATGCTTTAGAGAGATTAAGAAATTTGCTAATTTATGGTAATGGAAACAGGGGTATGGTCTGATTTAGGAACTTAATACTCTGTCTCTACAACCACATCTAGAACTTTATTCAGCTTTCTCTCAATCACTGGCCCATTCAACAATCATTAATTATCTATTACATACTAGAATTTAGAAACAGGAAAAGGGACATGATACATGTCCTCTTTGGTGTCTTTCTCATTATATCCCAGAATCTTATGGCTAGACTGTAACTGACTAGCAATGCCCCATGCTCCTCATGTGTATTTTCTGAAGGGCTATTTCTAGCAGCTCTTGAGCTAAAAAAAAAAAAAAAAAAAAAAGTATTAGCCATAGTACAAAAGAATTTTAAGCTGCTATACATGTCATTATGTATGTGGATCTTAAGATTCCAAGACTCTGGTAGCCTATTTGGCTGTCTAATAATGCCAAGTCAGGTTTTAGTAATCAGAGTGGTGTTTCCTAAGAAGTGTATTTGACATGTTTCTTAATATTTCCACCCATAACACATAGCTGTCTATGTATAGCAGAAAATAATGGCTAACTTTATTTAATTGAAGTAAACCAAACTGAACAGGTATTACATCACAAGATGAAAATCCAAATGAATAACAGATTAAAGTTTTAGATTTATTTTTGTTTTGCAGGCATCAATAACGTCTTGTCAGACTTCTGCTAATGGTGCTGGACTCCTAACAGAGAACGTTCTAATGGGAGAAGGCTGTATTTAGAAAAACGGTGTGTTTCGTTTGTCCTTTCTGTTGGGGTCCATTTAGTCTCCAGATTTGATCCAAATTTGAATATCCAGTGGGATAGAGGATGATGAATGTCATGTACCCTATTGAGTCCCTCATGAAATATTAAACAGATATTAATGGAATTAAACATCAAATGGACTCCAGAAAATTACAGTAAGCAGAGTCATCCTTCGGTGGTTGAGAGTTTTGTACTTCCAACTTTATATATAAAATTACAGGAAAGCTGTTGGGCAAAGAAAGCTTTCAACATTGGGAGGCAAAAAGTTGGAGTCTCTGATGTAAGAATACAAACACTTTCCCCACAGAAATCTACACTAACTCTTGGGATTCAAATGTCATGTGCTAAGTTCTGTCAAAACATGTTAGCAAGGCCTTCTTTCCCACCAGACACCCCCCAAAAATCTCCAGTTTCATAAGGCTGTGCTTTCCTCATCCCCATCTTTAGAATCCAGGTGGGAAGGAAGCCTAAAATCTAAAGTAGCTTTTTATATCTGCAATTAAAAAAAATGACTGGGCTTTTACATAGCCAGGTATGAGTGAAGAGTAAAAGAATTAATCTAATCCATTCCTGTTTGTTCAGACCTTGTGTGAGCAGCCAGCATCATTGGTGAAAAGCTGTCACAACTCTGAGATCTGATAGCAAGGGCTGGCCACAAGCCTTAAGAGGCAATGAACCGGCCAGCATATTCAATTTTAATTAAATCCCCATGCCAGGAATGAAAGATTTGGAGGAAAGCAGGCTTTAGACATGCCATGTGTTCATGTAGTTGCTCTATATTCATGGAGCCATCTGAAAAAAAATTGCAGGGAGTGTAGACATTTAACTGACCAATTAACAGAATTTTAGCATTTGACTCTTGTCAAACACTTGACATAACTACAAAATGATCTTGGAATTATGCACACCTCCATGGCTGCTTGTTCTCCTGGGATGCGAGACCTTCTTTCAGAATTGCTGTCTCTCATGAATTTAGGCCGGTTCTTCCTCCTTCAGTTCCCTGTCACAAGTAATAAATGAAAAGCAAACCATTCCATTTGTCTTGCAACAACACTAAGGACTCAGTACAGTTTTTACTCCAGCTCCAAAGAGGCTGGAAGAAGCCAATTACAGCTGTCCCAGGCAAGCTGGACTCTGTTGCTGCAGGTAATATGGTCTGCTGAAACTCACCATCTGCACCTCCTAGCATAGCTGTTATCAAATTGCATTTCTCATAAAGACATTAAAGAAAAATTAAATCACGCACTGTGTGTAAATCTGTCTTCCTTGGTGCTAGTTATATTTGCCTTTGCTACTGTGACCCTAAGGACATGGGATGCCAGTGACCTGCTTTTCTCCTTCCTGACCAGATGAGGAACCTTATGGCAATAATGCCATTGCACACAGTGTGAGCAAAGTCTTGTTAGTTACTGCAGTAATGCCATGTCTTTGATTCATGGATCGGTTTCTCCTCGTTCTGAACTGAAGAAGATTGCTTTAGTCAAGAAATACAAAGGCAGGAAGGAGGGTGGGAGGAAGAAAGAGAGCAAACAGAGAGATTTGCAAAAATCCTCCTGAGTGAGGTAACCCAGACTCAGAAAGACAAACATGGTATGTACCCACTCATAGGAGAATACTAGTTGTGGAACAAGGATGACTGGACGGCTACTCACAACACCAGGGAGGCTACCTGGAAAACAGGAACCCAAGAAAGACACGGGGATCACCCAATGACGGAGAAATGGATGAGATCTACATGAACAGTCTGGACGTGAGTGGGGGTAATGAGGGTCGAGGGTCAAGGGAAAGAGAACTTAGGGGAGCAGGAAATCCCAACTGGATCAAGAACAGAGAGGGAACACAAGGAATGTTCATGGTAAATGAAGACCACATGAGAATAGGAAGAAGCAAAGTGCTAGAGAGGCCCACAGAAATCCACAAAGATGCCCCCACAATAGACTGCTGGCAACAGTCGAGAAATAGCCCGAACTGACCTCCTCTGGTGATAGGATGGCCAAACACCCTAATTGTCGTGCTAGAAACCCCATCCAATGACTGAGGGAACTGGATGCAGATATCCAAGGTCAGGGCCCGGGTGGAGCTCTGGGAGTCCAATTGGAGAGAAGGAGGAGGGTTTATGTGAGCAAGAGTTGTTGGGACCAGGGATGGATGGAATACAGGGACAAGTGGCCAAACGAATGGAAACACATGAACTGTGAACCAATGGCTGAGGGGCCCCCAACTGGATCAGGCCCTCTGAATGGGTGAGACAGTTGATTGGCTTGATCTGTTTGGGAGGCATCCAGGCAGTTGGACCAGGTCCTGTGCTCAGTGCATGAATTGGCTGTATGAAACCTGGGGCTTAGCAGAGACGCTTGGCTCAGCCTGGGAGGAGGGGACTAGACCTGCCTGGACTGAGTCCACCAGGTTGATCTCAATCCTCAGGGGAGTCTTTGCCCTGGAGGAGATGGAAATGGGAGGTGGGCTGGGGGGAGGGGGCAGGGCGGGAAGGGGGAGAACGGGGGAATCTATGACTGATATGTAAAATTGAATTATATTATAAAATAAAATAAAATAAATTATAAAAAAAATTGTGAGAACACATAAAAAAAAAAAAAAGAATCCCCTGAATAAGGTCTTTTGACTGTTTTGCTAAAGTAGTGTTTTCAGTGATGGATATGGAGCATAGGACCTCAGGCACACTAAGCAAATGCTTTACCACTGAGAAGCCCCAAAACATGGTTTGCTAAACATTCAATGCTTGCTCCTTGCTTCTGCTCCTGTAGTTTTATAGCAAGACCCATTTATTTTCTCTTGCTTATAGATTACAATTGTCATTAATACTAAATCCAAACTCATAACAGGTGCTGTTTAAGTTTCAAAATCAAGTTCCTAGTTTGCCTTAACAGTAACTCACAAGTGAGAAGCCATAGCAAATCATTTGCTTCTTCTTGGACTGTCTCAGTCTCCTAATGATTCCTGAACATTTTAGTCTGCCTTTTTATTAAGCCCTTCATACATATTTTATCTGGCTATTTCCTATGCATCTTTCATGATATATTTAATATCCTTTTCTGGAAAGCCACCCAGGCACCATATGTAGAGAGTTTCACCTTGATCTTCATTGATATCATTATAGACTGTATATGCTTTTATACTCTCTTAAACCAGTTTGCTTTGGACTGTATCTTACACTAGACATACCCCTTTAAGAAATGGGCTGATTTTGTTCATTTGATTTTAATTGAGGCATTCTCCAGTTTTTAGAACAGGGCCAGTTACTAGTAGCAATATGAATAGATAGCAGGAAAGAATTGAAGGAAAGGCAGAGAGGGAAGGAGGAAAAGGAGAGGATGAGGGGAGGGAGATATAGAGGGACAAGGGGAGGGAGGCATAAAAAGAAAGAAGGGATGGAAGGATGAAGAGAGTGATGGGAGGAAAGCATACATGTTGCTGAGCCATTCAGGCATGTATGGGTCCTCTGGTAGTGTATTCTTAGGAATCACCTCACCTACTCAGTCCATTTGACAGAAGTGGAGTTAGCTTTGCACTTGGCTTCAAGAAGGGCACGTGGATTTTGAAAATGTAGTTATTAACATTGCCTGCCAAATCTGAATGCAGAAGCTTGGAAAGCTTAAGATCTTCAGAGATAGAAAATATTTTGTATTCATTTTCCAAAAATATGTCAGAATAGATGTTAAGTACACCTTTGGCATACATATCAACAATGTTAAAATGTCTACTAAATATCCAGCAGGTGTTACACCCCAGAAGTCTAATCTATGAAGGAGTACATTAATTTCAGTGATGCATAAACTCATTTACCCATACAAATGAGTCCTTGGATGCAAGTTTACATACCGCTTGTGAAAACTGACTTGAACTTTTGCCTAGAACATCATTATGCACATCCTGTATGCTGATGATCTTCTGTTGCTTGTAGCACAACAACCACTTTTAAATCATCACTTTTTTCTTTCAAATAATTATAATCTGATGCTCCTCATCTGTCCCATTTTTCCATTCTCCTTTTTACTACTTCAGTCCCTGTTATATAACCAACCACATTTCCTTCTGATCCATGATGTTACCTGGTACTTGGTGTTAGGGCACACCCTACTTTACATTCTTTTGTTGGTATGTGTGTGGAGTGCTTGGAATTGAACCTTTGTCCTTGTGCATGGTAGGTAGGTACTCAACCATTGAGCGATAATGCCAGCCCCTCTTTGCCTATGAAAAGAAAACTATTAAACATGCAGAATTATGATATATATTCATCTTACATATTTTGGTATTTAAAATAAAATATGGATAGGCACATAGCTCTGCATTAGAGTAGTTGGTTAGCATGTATAAGAACCTACGTTTGATCCCATTGGATGAATAGAAGCTGAATTTCTACTTCTCTTGAAAAATAGTTTCAAAAACCCATAGAGACTAAGCTCTTGAATGGTAATTGCTGGGAGGTGGATTGTCTTTCCTTCAATGCTACACTGAATGCTCAACATTCAATTCTTATGAATGTGACTACATTTGGAAATGATAACTTTAAAAATTTAATCAAACTAACATCAGATTATGTTGGATCAGGGTAGACCTTAGTCCAATGACTGAAATTCTTGCAAAAGGAGGGAAACTGATAATAGTCCTGTACTAAGCTAATGCCAGAGGATGATGAGTTTAAGGGCAGCTTGGGTTACATAATGAGATGAGAGAGAGAAAAGGGAGAAACAAGGAAGGAGATTAGAGTATGACTTTCTAATCCAGTGAACACAAAGGATTGCTGGTGACCATGAAGAGCTAAGTTGAGGGCAGGAATAATCATCTCTGCTTTCAGAGAGATCATGCTCTTGCCAGAACACACTATCATGACAAGTCAGCATTGTGCTAAGTCCCTCAGGATTTATTACTTCATGTCATTGCTGGATGTCTGCAGAGTAACAACAGCCAGGAATGAAGAAAGGCTGTTTCTCCCCTACAGAAGGGATGTGTCATCTTCTGTTTAGAGAACGCAAGATACCCCCTGTAAATCTGGGTGATTTCTTGGTCACATAGCTCAGTTCCAGTTACCATTTGTCGACTGACATATAGCCAGTTTCTCATAGTCACATGACATCTTTTATCCTTGAAGAATTTGGTCATTTAATCTGATGCCTGACAATTTATGTATTTATATACCGATATATTTACGCCCGGCAATATATATATATTCAGAATTGCATGTTTCTTTGTTTAAAAAAACTGAATAATTGCTTCATATTTTGTTTCTGCCACTGTTTCCCTGATGCAGTTTTGACATTTTGTTCCTTGACTCTGTCTTATTAAAAAATGAAGGCTATATATACCATTTGATATTATGTGTTGTATAATTATTTATCCTGAGAATTGTTCTATGTATTAGATTATATCTGTCAATATCTTAAGACTCATCCCATGAGCTACCAGAAGATCCTTCAGAGTTTGAACACTAAGAATGACAATGTCAATTATTCTGGCAGGAAAGAATGGGAACAACAAAAGCTCTTCCAGTGTTCCAGGCTATTGTTTCTGACCAGACTCATTAAAGCAAATAAATACAGCAGTGTTATATACAAATGCCTTGTAATTTCAAGAATCTTTTAAGAAGTAAATAAAACTTTTCATTGTACTAACACACTTTCATCTCTTAATTCATGACAAAGAGTGTGAAGGATATCTCACTGTCAGTATTGCCTTTAATAAGAACAACACAGATATCAATTTGGGCACATTGCCATACAAATAAATATTTTAATTCCCAGTACATCAGTTAATTTTCTCCTTGCTACAACAAGATCCTGACTACAGCTTAAGGGAGGAAGAATTTACATTTGGCTCAGAATTTGAGAATATAGTCCATCAATGCAGGAAAGTCTGGATAGCCAAAGCCTGAGGAGACTGGTCACATTTATCCTCAGTAAGGAAACACAGTCAGATGAGTACTGATGCTCATCTCCCTTCCTCTATTTCATTCAACCCAGGACCCTAGGCTATAGAATGCTACTACCCACATACCAGGTGGCCTTCCACCTCTATCAATCCAATCCAGTAACTCTCTAACAAGTATGCTCAGACATTTGTCAGCAAGGTGATTCTAGATCCTACCAAATAAACAATCAATATTGACCATCCCTTCAAGCTTAGTATGGTTAATAAAAATACTTACATACTATTGGCCACTGAATAAGAAATGTTGTGTTAAGATTTTATAAAGCTCCATAAACAAAGGCTTCAAGTCTTAACCAGCTTTGTTTAATGTATGACTGTGGTTTCATTTTTTCCCTACTGCCTGGAGTTTAAAGGCAATAGCTAAAATTCTAAAAGCCATCCTGAAACAACTTATTAATAATAGAGGATAAACACACTGGAAGTTGGGATCCTTAGGGGGGAAAAAAGCTGACATATAATTTCAAAATTGCTTCCCTTGGGACAGTAATACGTGAGAAAAAAAGTAAATTTTCATCCAGTTAATAATACTCTTATTTTAGTTCTCCTAACACATGAAGTATAGTCTACTTCTAGTTTATTTACAGCTAATTTTAGTTCTATAAAGCTTTTCATAGTTTGCTTAATGATAATTTGGTCTGTTTAAATAGTGCCCTACTCATGGTTTTTTTTTTTTTTGAAGTTCAAAAACTGTCAAATGTACATTGTGAGAGCATGGTTGGATCAGGATAATTATACAAGAAGCTTAACCTTTCTATAATGTTCAGAGCCATAATCACAAGGGTAATTATAATAATTATATAAATAAAGATATGTGATGTCTTCATTTAACATTATTTTCATCCAAGAAAATGATCCTCATGGCTTTAAGCAATCTTTTGGGGAAGGTGGGACACTTGTCTGAATGAAACAAGCATTTGATCTCTTTTTTTTTGTTATATGATATTAATTACAAAATTAACATGTAAAAAGTGTCCCCTCTTATACTAAAATATAATGTTCTTTGGCCTTCAAGTGTGAGTTGTTCAGTTAAACTACTCATTATGACTTATTGCTCTTGATATATTGCATGATTTTTGAAAGCCCGTGGTGCCCCAATACCATTCCTAGAAGCTGCAATGCTATTGGGATGATGTATAGACCAACAAGGGGAACTATTTGTTGAGCTCCACAGTTGATTGAAATCCACAATAAAGTTGGAAGTCACTGCTTTAAACTATAATGAAGATATGCACTTTCTCTACTGGGGATGAGCAAATAGCAACTGTTAAGCTGCCTGATACTGACAAGGCAATCAGGAAAACCCTTGGTTTTGTCACCACACATTTCTCTTCTGATAGTCTTGTCTCTCGGTCACTAATTAGCCATGCTAAAATAGGAGTGAAATTTTCTGCTCAACTGAGCAAAACTACATGTGAACTCCAAGCTCACAACTGGGAAGTGCCTATATACAACTATTGTGCCATGTGTAGTTTCTTTGCTAGAGTAGATTGACAAAGTTTAGGTTGTTTGCACAGCCAATGATTCTCTATCTCTGTAGAGAATGAAAGTTATAAATAGTTCCTAGTCACATGTGATGGTTAAAAGTTTAAATTTATTACCTTGCACAAGGGTTAGATTGATTCCCTTAATCTTTTTCATATAGGAGTGCACTGGGACCTGAAGCACTTGAACATTTCACATGACATTTGGTACACCACATTAATGATATCAATTAATCAGAGCAAATGAATAAGACATGAAATGTGTACTAGAGGCACAGATACAGCAATTAAGCCTCTACAGTGATGTCAAGATGACATAAAATGTATAGTGATATTTGGCATATTTCTAGGGGGAAATATAATATGTATGGTTTGAGACAAGCTCCAGCAGGAAAATTACAACAGAAGTCTCTTAAAGTTATGTAGAAAAAGCCATGGCATTTGTTGGGAAAAAAAAGTATAAATTTTTTAAAGGAAACAAAAAAATTGTACTGTATGTGATATCAGACTTTCATTGGGTTTGACTGTCTGACTAGGAAGCCAACTAGAAACTAATTCTGGGCAGAGTTCACAGTCTGTCAGATGAACACAGTAGCAACTCATCACAGGCCTAATATGTAAGCCACCCAAGAATGTTCATTTCCCAATCCTCAGAAAATGTGAATGTGTTAAGTTTTATGGTATACACTGTTGCCACCTACAAACTCAATGAGTTAACAGCAAAGAAAATAATAAATAGAAGACTCTGAGACAAATTGTTGAATAGGAGAAAATGTTTATAAGCCATTCATTCCCACCAAAGGAGCAATATCCACAATATATAACTAAAAATACTCAAGAGCAATAAAAATGAATAATCCAGTTAACAAATGGAAAATTATCTGAAAAGACATTTCTCAAAAGAGGAAGCACATATAGCAAATCATAGGGGAAAAGTGTATATCTAATCAGGAGGGAAATGAAAGTTGAGACCATTTTTGACACAATCTCAAACCAATTAGACCACATATAACAAAAACATTGACAATTGCTAGAAAGGGCTGGAGACCAGTCATCTGATATACAGGTTAAGTTAACATTCAACTGTGGAAAGCAATATGGAAGTTTCTCAAAAAATGAGACTATTATATGACTCAAAAAATCCCACCACTGTGTATATCTTCAATGGGAGGATGCAGGGGAGGCTGCAGCTGGGATGTAAAATAAATAGATGAATAAAACAAAAGAGAAAGAAAGAAATGATTTGAAACAATTAAAGAGATCCCAGAATCCTTATGTTTATTGCATCTTAATTGCCTATGTATGGTATTAAGCAAAATATCAATCAGTAAATCAGTAGATAAAGAAAGTGCAGCACTTATACCAAATGAAGTAAGTACTACTCAGCTAGAAAAAGATAAAATTACGTCACTGTGCATCAATATGGATGAATGTGGGTATCATAGCAAATGAAATGAAGCCAGACATTCAAAGAGAAGTTCTGAAATATGATGTCATGCATGTATTGCCTATAGAAAGACTGTTTATAGAGTTGGTAGAATGGTGATTAGTAGAGGCTGGGAAGGTGGGTGAGAGGAAGTATTCATATATTTGTTAATGGGGACAAATTAAGTATTCTGATTTAAAAACAGCACAGCCAGCACTATTCTTCCATTAATCAAAATGCTTGGATTTTTTGGATGTTTCAATATCAATAAAAGATAAATTATTGGGGTGATAAATAATTTAAGTGTATTTATTTAGTTGGACCCCATTGGATAAATATAACTAACATCATACCATGAAGATAGACAATTATTGTCTGTAAAAAAAAAAAGTGCTTTACAACATGACACATGTCATTCACTCAATATGTAGTTCAGGTCTATAAAATACTTAACAAAACTTTAAAATATTATAACCGAGTCTTTCATAACTCTCTGATGTCATAACTCAAGACTAGTTGGCATGCAACAGTTTCCTTTGAGAATGAAACATTCCATCCTGCAAGGAAACTCTATAAGCAGTGAGATAAATAACTCAAAATAGCTTCAGGAAGACTCTGAAACTGACCCGATTCACTGGGCTCCTCCCTGCCTGAATAAACAATAAAAGCTAAGATTGCCTTTCAGAGAAGCTGAGCTGCAAAGAAAACTCTTCCTCCGACAAGACAAGTTGCAAAGAAGATTCTGAGACCAGACCAGCCACTGCCTGGAAGAAGCAGAAAGTAGCAGATCTACATGGAAGAGGGTGGGTTAGACCAACTGAGCCACTGGGAAGGGTGACTGTCCATCCTGTTGAGCTGCTTGCTTACTATGAGGAGTACTTTTGGTTTCCAGCTTTTAGCTCTTGCATGTTGGAGAGAGCACTGTTGATACATCTATCTCTGAGTTGTTTCTGTTCTTGTAAGTCACTCCGCATCCATACTCCTTTAAGTAACCCCAATAAACCCATGGTTCACCAAGTTGGACTTCAGTGGTATCCATACTTTGGTCTGTCCTGGGTTCCCTATCTGGGGTGAGGAGATGTGTGTGTTATATCTCCCCAGGAAAAGTTTTGTCACATAATACTTGGTAAACAAGTACAGATTTAAATTTGTATATGGGAGCCCTCCACCTTATAGACTTGGTGAATTTGAATTTACTTGTGTTAAGACTGAATGCTGAATATGTGGAATATTGCCACTACCTGTCAATTTTCAGCTTGATTTATTACCATACCTTGGTTCTTTGAGGAAGATCTTTGACCTGAAAAATTAATTATTACATTGCTCAGTTTTAAAGCTCAGAATAGTTAAGTTATGTCTTTCCATGAAATATCAAGGGCTTAACCACAGGAGTAGTTTTTCAAATGTGAACTTGCAGAAGTGCATTAATATAGTTCCCATTCCAAATCACTTACTTTTAATACTCATTAAGGTATCTCTTAGCTCCATTATCAAGGCTAATCAACTTCTTTACTGGACATTTCCCCAAAACCTCTTGATCAAGAGAGTCAAAGTTTATCAATTATTATTATATAAAATGCCCAATATTTAGAAGGAGTAGGTTCTTAAAGATGTGGATTGACTCTTAATAGACAGTATCTTGGAAACGGACACTCACTGTCAATTACCTGCAGAAAGGCAGCCTAGCTGTTCTTATTGTACATTATGTACAAATCGGTATGTTTGCTACTCTAATGGTGGAAAGCATATAAAATGTCCTATAAAAGTTTCTAATCTGATTGTGGATCAGTGGGGGGTAGGGTGGCGAGTACTGTAATTCAAAGAAAAAATGCTTTCTGAGGTACCTGGACAAGAAGACACCAACTGTCCCTAAAGAAGAAATGATCCCACTGAGGACCACTGTGCTATGAGGATTTGCTTATTTTGTTTTTGTTTCTGTGGCTAAGAAGAGAGACAGTAGTCCCCGGAGGAAGAGGGAAAAAAGAAAGATGAAGGCCTTTGGCCAGCCAGTGCTTTGTATAGGCAAATAAATGTTGAATTCAATTAATTCCTGAGGGACTACAAGGATATTTTCCAAGGCTACTTTTCCTATCGCATGACAGTATTTATATCATTTGCAGCCACAATAATGAAATTTTATTGTTTCTTTTTAAAAGCAAATCATAAGTCACCATTTTAATGATTATAAACAACTGAACAATTTGATGAAATGTGAATAAAGTATGTCTGATCAGATACAAAAACTTTGCTCCATTTTAATGAAAAAAAACTATATAAATCTTTCATGGACTTTCTTTTCTGTATCAGACCAGTATTTTCTGCTTTGGATTTTATATATTCAAAGTGTCTGTATGTGTTCCTGAGACAAATAAATATGTCATATATTAATTGTAGAGTTTAGTATCTGATTAATATTGGTTTCACTTGAATTATTAAATTAGGCACAATAAAATGTATACAATGTATATCTTAATTACTTGTCTTGATGCTGTAATTAAAAAAACTGTAATAAAAAACTTAAAGGCATGTTTATTTTGGTTCACAGTTGAGGGTACAGTTTAGCATAGTGGAGACAGTACCATGACAGAAGCAAGAAGTAGCAGATCATATAGTGTACCTACCTAGAGAGGAAGGAAAAGGTGATGAACGCTTGTGCCCATCTCATTTTTCCTTTATGTACAACCAAGGATTGCCCTAGTTTCTTTTCCTGTTTCTGCAGTAAAATACTCCAAAAAGGCAACAGAAAGGAGAAAAAGGTTATTCTCTCTCACCACCTGAAGGCTCTGTCCACCATCAGAGAGCACAAAAGGTTGCAGAAGCTCGAAACCGCCAATATCTCTGTATCCACAACCAGGAAGCAGAGAAAGATGAAGTCATGCGCTGCTGCTCAGCTCCTTTCACCATTTCTACTGTCTGCAATCCCAGTTGCACAGACATTCACACTTAATTAATGTAACCGAAACAATTCCCCAAAGGGAAGCCCTGAGGTCCACCTCCTGGGTGATTCTGGAATTTGTCAGTTGACAATCAACACTAATCATCACACATGGAAATGGCACTGCCCATATTTAGGGTGGGTCTTCACATTTCAGGTAATCCACAGGCTTGCCCAGAGGCTTGTCTCCTCGATGAGTCTGGATTCTGTCAAGCTGACATCCTTAACCATCACAGCATGCCACATTCATCTTTTCCCTTTGGACACCCAGAAGTGCAGAGGGAATTTTAATGATCAGTCGTGGTTTAACTGCAGTAACTCTGTTTGTCTTTCTACTTAGATGTGTGTTCATAAACTATAAAGATTTAAGACATTAGCTGACACATAGCATGTATTTCAATTATTGCTCAATTTTAATGGATGCTTTCTTCAAACACTTGAGAAAATATAATGAATCAGTGACTTAGACATTTCCTCATATTTTGAAAAGAAATGACTGCTGAATGTCTTAATGCAGAAATGTTACCCTTGAATAATTTCTGCACATTTATGAATGGTTCTCTCTCAGGTACTATAGTTAAGAGGCATGATCCCTTTAAACAAATTGGAAAAGCAAAGATATAAAAGGAAAAAGTCTATTTGTTAAAATAATGTAGGCTTGTAAAATTTCTAACTTGAATGAACTAAAGATACAGTGATATATCACCTATTTGTACTCTTCTGAAGACCTGCTATAGGAAGAGGCCAATGTCTTATAGTTTTAAGTGTAACCATATTCACTGCAAACATCATTGCTCAAAGCCACATAGTTTAACAATGAAAGTGTATGCACACTTCTGAATGGTTGAAAAATTTAAACTTGTAGATGTGCTGCATACGTATTATCATTACGTTTCTGATTAGACAATCATAGAAGATGCATATTCATATTCAGGTCATGGAATGGTTCAGAGAGCAGTAAAGCTATCAGTCATTTCAACTGGGCAGCTTTATGCCAAATCAAAAGACATCAGTGTTTACAAGGAGTTTTGTAGGGATCATTATAGCTTCCTGGTATATGTAGAAAGAATGAAACGGAAAGTCCTGTTGGTGCACAGCAGAGGGAGATTAGCGTGTAACGTGATTTGAAGGAGATCAGGAAAATGAAATGTCCTCCAAGAAATGGCTCACTGCATCTCACATTTTGCTGCTAGCTCATATTAGCGAGTCCCTGAGAACTGTATACAAATGTTTCTGTCAGGAAATTTTCTTTTGGAAATTACTTGAGAAAGTGTAGAAAATGAAGATTCATCATAAGTTATGCATGCAAATATGTTCTTGGAACCTTTGACAGAGAATAAGAAAACTCTGGCATTGAATTTCCAGTATGAAATAGAAGGTGCAAAAATACTCCTGGAGTCACTGCAGAGTAGAGGTTGACTACAATGCAGAGTTCCGATCTAACATCCAGATCCAGAGGGAATATTGTTGGGAAATGTTGACATATGAAGGTTAACCTGGTTTTATAAAAAATGAAGACAGATTCAACAAGTATATCATATTTCTTTTTATTTATTTTTTGCATGGGTTGCATTTTCTTTTTGTTGTAATTCACTGTCCCAGACATACTATTAGAAGCCTGCATAGACTAGAACAATTTTGTCTCCAGGAAGAAACAAGCATGAAGAAAGTGTAAAGCTGGAGATAGAACAACTCTGGGTCTCACAATGGCAAAGCCATGAGTTGAGTTACGACTGCTGATAGAGACTTTTATAGCAGAAAACTAGCAGGTTTCTGAGTCAGGACTGATAGGTTCTGAGTCAAGAACAGTCAAATGTGGAGGTCTCTGTTGCTTTCAACCAGGGTACACTTTCCATCACACACAGGAAAAGAACTTTCTTTTTCCACTTTTTGCTAATCTTTCAGTGCTATAGCCAACGAGATAACTTGAGTTTTCAAGAGAATGCCAATGTTGTATTGCTTAATTCTAGTATCAGTGTACATCTGCAAAAAAAAAAAAATACTAACTTCTAGAACTATTTTGAATGATTATTATCAAAGCAAACTGCAGAAAATGCCACATGAATAGCATGACGCCCAAAGTCTTATTTTTTAAATATTATTTTTGGTATCTATTCTTCCTTTTTTAAAAAAATATTCACTTATTTACTGTGGGCTTGGGTGAGGAATGCCTGAATGTCACAGTGTGCATGTGGAACTCAGAATATGGCTTGCTGGAAATGGTTCTTTCCTCCCACTATGTGGATCGTCTGAATTGAATTGAATTGAATTTCTCCATCTTGGAGGTAAGTGCCTTTACCTGCTGCTGAGCCATCCAATGGGCTCTTAAGTGGATTCTTTCTTGAATGACATAAATAGTATCTTAAAGCAAAAACTTGTATCTGTGAGAATGCAGATACTTAAAATACCATAAAACAAAAGTGAAAAGATTTGGAATAAGAGTTTCTGACTTGAATTCATTCTTTAGATTATAGCTGATAAAATGAGAAATGACAGTGAGAAACCAATGGCCAGAGAAAATGACACCATGCTATTTGCTGCTGTGTGACATAAAGCTGTGCAATAACAATATAAATTAAAGATGATAAAAATTCAATCTTCTATAGCATGAAGAATGCATGTATGAAATGAGAATCATTTCCAGTGCTGGTCTATACCAGGCTAACAATGTTAATGACCAATTCAATAGAAGGCAGCCATCGACTGTTTTGTTACTTCATTTCACTCCCTATATAAAATATACTAATAGCATCGAACAAAATAATTTAACACAGAAGGCTGGAAATGAAATATTAGTCTGATACAGTTGCATAATTACATTTTGTTCAAGATGATGTAGAATATTCAGGTAGGACAAATCAGAGACAGAAAAATAGGAATTTATCACAGAAAAGATTAAGTAGCCACATTGGGTTAAAGTATCAGAAAGCATTTCAAGATCCAAAGTGCTGCAAAGCTTTGCTGCAATGTGCCAGGATATGAAGTATGGCTGAGATATGCAGTGTTTGTTAAAAAGAAACATTCAAATTAGTTATCAAATTTAGAAATTTAACAGATTTGGGAGAAGGAGTATGTTTTAGCAGTCAGAAGAGAATGGGATTCACATACTAGTTACAAGGCTGCAAAGTGAACTGAACTGAACTGAATTCATTTTATGACCTAAAGCAAATCTCTCCATCTCAATTTTCTTAGCTGTAAAACTGAGCCTGGATGAAAGACAGTTATGCACTCACCTGCCTCTCTCTGTGAGCAGGAAGTTCCCTTCAAAGTCAGCATAGAAAACTGTGAGGAGGAAATGGCAATGAGAACAAACATTAACTCATACACAGTACATATATGAACCCTGGCTTTTAATGGTACCATCCATATGACCACTTGAAGCATGATCATCATTGATTGACAGTCAAGGGAAGCTATTTAATTGCAAATATACAGTCCTATTTAACAATCTCAATATAGAATTGATTTTGCATTGCCAATAAGCATGCTACTCTACACGCATGTTTAGATTCTTTATGATGTCATTAAAATGGATGCTATTTGTAGTAAATCATTTATAAACACTGTTAGAATATAAACCACATATCAATTTTGTAGAACAATCTGAATAGGAAAATGGTCAATGTTTACTCTGAGATTCTTACTGGCAATTGGAAAATCTGTTTTCTTTCCATCATTCCTTCCTTGTTTTTTTGTTTTTTTTTTTTGTTTGTTTGTTTTTCATTGTCCCCGTCCCTGTTCCCTCTTGTTCTTTTCGTTGCCCCTTACTCTCTTGCTACTCACTTTTCTTTCTCCCCTCTTACAATCTTCTCTTTTTACCACTATTTCCGCCTATATTTTCTTCCTCTGCCTCACCTGTTGCAATTGCATTTCTCCCATTGACCCTTCCCTTCTCTTTTCTCTCTGTCCATTCATATGTTCATCTTGTGTGTTTTCTCTTCTTCTTTCTCATAACAACACTTATTGGCCACCATTGTATGACAGATGGCATGCACAATATTAGGAATCCTGAAATAAATAACACATGGTCGCCAAGATACTGAATGTGTGTCTAAAAGGAGAAAAGAATAATTTGAAACTTGTTAGTAAAATCATACAGAGGGCAATGGAGAATGAGGTTCAGACTGAAAGAATAAGGCTTATTCACAATCTTTCATTTCTAGCCTCTATCAACACTTTCAAAGACCACTTAAAAGTGTAGAGTACAGACAATAAGCCCCTACCCAACTGCGCCACATTATACTAGATGATATCACACGGATTCAAAATTACTCTCTCTGAAGATCTCAAGTTTTTTAATACTAGCTTGTCTGGTTATTTTAAAACTCATTCTTGGTTTGGGGTAAAAAAGTTAGTGAGTAAGACTACTTGAAATGAAAGCAAGGGGACCCGGGTTCAAACAGTACACATCTACATAAAAGCAAAGCGTGGACATATGTGCCTAAAATCCCAGGAGAGCATTGGCAGACCAAACAGGTCAAAACAGTGGTATTTGGGTTTGGTGAGAGACGCTGTTCTAAAAATTTAGGTGTAGAGTCATAATGTCACCATGTGTACTTTTCTGGCCTTAATATGTATAGGTATCTTAAAGACAACTATATCTAGCAATGAAACTACTTCGTATTTTTTTTAGAATCCATTATACATGTGCATGCATGCACATACACACACACACACACACACACACACACACACACACACACACACATTAAATTCACTCTGAATAGACTCAGGAACAGTGAAAGAACTGACCGCATGCCTGAATTTCTTAAATCCTACATTTTCCTCGATAGTCTTTTGTTTAATTTTTGGGAAGTCTTTGAATTATCCTGCCTGCTAACAGTGTTTATATATGCCTAAGGCCTGGCCCCATTCTTTGTCAATTTAACATCAGAATGGAGGAGTCTCAGTAGCTAAAATCAGTTGCACAGGTACTATATACCTGTATTACTGATCTCTAAAGCCTTGAACATCAAATCTCCTGTTTTACAGGTCTTCATCTTATTTGGTAAGATAATTTTTAAGAAAATTAAGTGTTGTAGAATATTATTTTAAGATGTGTTACATTTGTTTACTCTGAGGAATGTGTGTTTAATGATGCAAAGATGTGTTGCATTTGTTTAACTCTGTGAAGCTGTGTTAATTTGTCTGTCTAAAACACCTGATGGTCTAACAAAGAGGTTAACAGCCAATAGTAAAGCAGGAGAAAGGATAGGTGGGGATGGCAGGCAGAGAGAATAAAAAGGACAAATATGGGAGGAAAAGAAGAAGAGCAAGAGGGATAAAGGAGGAGGACATCAGGGGCCAGCCAGCCAGCTTGCACAGAGTAAGAGTGAAAGTAAGATATACAGAAGTACAAAAAGGAAAAAAAAAATCCCAGTGGCAAAAGGTAGATGGGATGATTTAAAGTTAAGAAAAGCTGGCAAGAAACAAGCCAAGCTAAGGCTGGGCATTTGTAATTAAGAATAAGCCTCTATGTGTGATTTATTTGGGAGCTGGGTGGCAGGCCCCCCAAAAGGGTAAAGAGCAAAAACAAACAACTAAGCCAATTTTTGAGTGAACTATTTGAGTAGACATATCTGGAAGCCTATCTATGTTATTTATAAACTTCATCCATACCTTTTCTCTTTATATATTTTAATCTGAATTTTTTCATTATAATATTAAAAAATTATAGTAGTAAATATGACACATCTATGGTTCCTAAGAGTCCTTCCAGTGATCCATAAAGCTGAGCATTTTGGAAACCAACAACACACTCAACAGATGCCTGATGCCTGTATTTCACACTCTGCAGACCACACATCCTCCCATAGTTACCCAAGGTGATAAAGTTACCCAGGAAAAAGTTGGTAAATGTAAATTAGACCCCTTTGTATTGTTTCTTACTATAACATGCAAACCTATCATGTTTTCAAGATAAACATTTTTAATTCTATTTTTTGTTTATTGAAAATAGATTTTTTTCATATAATATATTCTGATTATGGTTTCCCCTCCCCAAACTCCCCACCTCCCATCCCATCCAGATACATACATACCTTCTTTGTATGTCCTTAGAAAACAAGGAAGCATCTAAGGAATAATAATAAAATGATAAGACAAAACAAAAACAAATTGGAATAGGAAAAAATAAACAGAAGAAAAAGAACCAAAGAAAAAGCACAAGAAATACATATAAATGCAGAGGTGGTCACACACGCAGAAATACCTTAAAAACACAAAATCAGAGGCCATAATATATATGCAATGGACCTATAAGGTTAAAATAATTCCCCAATACAACATTATGAGACAAACAGCCTGCAAAGATACCATTAGGTTTGTTTCATGTTGGCCATCTACTGCTGGGGATGGGCGCTATCTTTAAGAATGGTTTCTTTCCATTTGTTGTTGTTGTTGTTGTTTGTTTGTTTGCTTGTTTTTAGAGACAGGTTTCTTTGTGTATCTCTGGCTGTCATAGAACTCACTCTGTAGACCAGCTTGGCATAGAACTCAGAGATCCACCTGCCTCTGTCTCCCTGAGCACTGGGATTAAAGGCATGTGCCACCACAGCTGTGGAGCCTTTCTGGGACTGGACTAGGACCTCTGCATAGTGAGACAGTTGTGTAGCTTGATTGCTTTAGGGGCCCCCTAGCAGTAGGATTAGAACCCATCCCTGGTGCATGAGCAGGCTTTTTGGAGTCCACTATCTATGATGGGAAACCTCACACAGCCTTGAGGCAGGGGGAGGGCCTTGGACCTGCCTCTACTAAATGTACCTCCCCATGGGAGGCCTTACTTTTTTGTAGGAGGGAATGCGGGAGGGTTGGAAGGAGGAGGCTGGAGGCATGGGAGGAAGGAAGAGGGGGTTCTTTCATTAGTATGTAAAATGAATAAAAAAAAATTTAATTAAAAAATACACCACCAACAACAAAAAAAAATGGTTTGTTTCTCTTGTGACACTCCCTTGGATAAAATTAATTTTTATTTGCAAGTGGTTATCAATCAGAGATAGCTTCTGGGTTAGGGATGTGGCATGTGTCAACTTCTCCTTTCAGTTCTAAGACCCAATATGGTGCAGATTCATGTAGGACCTGTGCATGATGCCACAGTCTCTGAGTCTGTATGTACATCAGTCCTGTTATGTCTAGAAGGCCTTGTTTTCTTGGTGTCCTCCATCACCTCTGGCTTTTATAATCTTTTCATCTCTTCTGCAGAGTTCACTGAGCCCTGAAGGTAGGGATTTGATGGAGATACCCCATTTAGGGCTGAGTGTCCCAAGGTCTCTCACTCTCTGCACATTGAGTGGCTGTAGTGTCTGTATTTGTCCCCATCTGCTTTGGAGGAAGCTTCTCTGGTGATGGCTGAAGAATGCACTGATCTATGAGTATAGCAGAATGTTCTTGGGAGTCATTTTATTGCTGCTTACTTTAGTAGAACAGTAGGATTTGGTTTACCCGTAACTCCCTGGCGTATCAAATCTTGGGTTCTTGGCTACCCAAGCAGTGTTGGGTATGGGTTCCATTTCATGAAGTAGGCTTTAAATCAAATCAAATCTTTGTTGGTTACTTCCACAGGCTTTGTGCTTTGATTGCACCAGCATAATCTTCAGGTGGGTCACCACTGTAGGTGGAAAAGTTTTTAGCTGGGTTGGCGTTTACCTTTTTCCTATAGTAGTGTGCAAAGTACATACATTCCAATACCATGAAAATTAGTCCATAGGGGTAAAAGCTGTAGAGAGGCACCATCTCAACTTTTCCATGTTCAATGAGTTGTGTAGATGTTGTCTTCAGCAGTACAGTTTACCATTAGATTGTGGAGAGTTACCACTGCCTTGAAAATATCCTGGGTTGTTTGGGAATTACCCTGGGACCTCTTTGGCCAACAACTCAATTAGATGTAACCCATTCTTGGTACCAGAAACTTCTTTTGGTGATGAGAGACATCTATTTGGGGCTCTTATTCTGTAGTTATTTTGCGATTTCGACTAGATCCACTTCACATATCATAGAGGGCTATTATCCAAAATACATAAAGAACTCAAAAAATTGGACATCAAGAAGGCAAACAAACCAATTAAAAATGAAGTACTGATCAAATCAAATAATTAGAGAAAACTCAAATGGCTGAGAAACACTTAAAAGAAATGTTCAACATTGTTAGTTGTCAGGAAAATGCAAATCAAAACTACTTTGAGATTTTGCGTTACAACTGTCTGAATGCCTAAGATCAATAAATAAAACAAATGGCAGCTTATGCTGGCAAGGATGTGGAGTAAGGGCAATACTTTTCCATTGCTGGTGACAGTGCAACCTTGTACAGCCACTATGGATATCAGTGTGGTGGTTCTTCAGGAAGATGGGAATTGGTCTACCTCAATTTCATCTACTATTCGACTCTTGAGCATATACCCAAAGGATGCTTCATCCTACTGCAGTGATACTTTCTCAACCATGTTTATTGCTGCTCCATTGATAATAGCCAGAAATTGGAAATAACCTAGATGTCTGTCAACAGATGAATAGATGCAGAAAGGGTGGTATATTTACATAATGGAATATTTCTCAGCCATTGAAAAAAATGAAATAATGAAATTTGCACATAAGTGGATGGAGCTAAACACAAAAACAAACAAAGAAACAAAAACAAACACCCTGAGTGAGGTAATCCAGACCCAGAAAGATAAATACGGTATGTATTCATTTCATGTGGATGTTAGCTGTTAAGTCATTGATAAGCAAGCTACAACCCAGAGAACCACAGAAGTTAGGTAGAGAGTAAAGCAATGGGGAGGGGGAAGAATGGATCTACCTAGAAAGAGCAAATGGAATAGTAGTTAAGAATGGACAGGAGCTGGACTGGAATATCAAGCTCAAATAGAGAAGGGAAGGGATAGTGGGGTAAGGGTAGAATATGGGGAGGGACAGGTAAAACTAAGGGCCATTTGAAGTTTTGTATAGGAATCTAATACAATAGAAACTTCCTAAATTATATACAAGAAAAATATTAAAATTATAATTAAAATTAAAAATATTAAAATATAAAAAACCATTTATCTGCACCTTTAAAATGTGTTATCACATTTTATATCAATTATTCTTCAATATTATTTTTAAATTTAAATTTTTGGATTTTGATAAAGGTGTTCTAAAACTGTGTGGAAAATCTATAATGTCAGTATAAAGATAAGAAAAGTTCTAAATAACTTTACTACTTTATGTACCCTTCATGTAACAGCCAAAAACATTTATGACTTCCCCTGATAATAGAGAAATTCATGATTAAATCAACTTTTCAATCTCTTATAGTTTGGTTCAGTGTTTTCCCCAAAGGCTCCTCAATCTCTCCCACAAAGGGAACTTTAAATCACCCCCATCATTTTGCCAGAAGTACTTGAACATGCTATAAAAGTGGTTAGACATAATTGGAATTCTTCCTTCAAAATAAAAGGCAAATTTAATAAGTTCTGCTCAACCACCTCAAAACATATTTATAGAAGAGCACTTATTTGTGAATGATAATGTTGCATAAGGAAACATAGAAAATAGCAAGTTATTGTAAAGCATGATTAATTTCCCAGTTATATTTTTCAAAATGGCTGATGTCAAGTTAAATGCAGGGACTATATCAAACAGTTTAAATAAAGGGAAAATGAATAGGCAAACTAAAACAATTTTAATAACTACAGATACTGTATGAAAGAGTTCATTTACTCAGACCTCAAGAAAGTGATATGTAAAACGTTTCTCAATTTTAGTCAACTAATGAGTTATTTCTTAAATAAAAAATCATATCGTGAACCATCTTACTACTGTACGCTGCCAAATATTAGCTGGAATATTACTATAATATTCTATTTTTATCATATTTGGGGTGATTTCTATAAGTTATAGTGTTCAGTTATTTCTTGTTATCTGTTATTCTTTGTTATCATCACTTCTTGTTTCTGTTATTGATGGATCTTTGACTCATTTGAACAGGTTATTTTCTGTAATAACTGGTGGTATACTTTAGGAAAGAGATAGCCACCTCAGTCTTCACAGAATCAAGTTTATTACTATAGTCAGTTTAATATATCAGCAATGAGACAAATCATTTACAACATACCAGATTTTATGCTAAAAGTCTGTATATATCTTTTACTTACTGTTCACACAAACCTGAAAATCAGGAATTGTTCCACTGATTTGAAAAATGAAGCCACAAATATGTATCTTAAATATTTTCAGTTATATTTTAATTTTTGTGTATGGGATGTCTATGTATGTGTATGGTGGTGTCAGAGATCAGTGTTGGGTATCTCCCAATATCACTCTCCCCCCTAGATTTTAAAGACCCAAGATTGTTATTAGGTATCGTCCTTGATTGCTTTCCACCTTATTTTTGGGGAGCAGGATCTCTCACTGAATCTTGAGCTCAGTTTCAAATAGATTGCCTGGCTAAAATATCAGGGATTCACCTGTCCCCATTTGGTAGCATTTGTGTTACAGAGAAGCCATCATACCTAGTTTATCTGTGGGAGATGGGAATCTCAAGCCTAGTCATGAGAACTCAGATTGTCATGATGTGCAGAAGGCTCCTCAACAGTTGAGCCATCTCCCAGCCCCGAATTCCACTATAATAAAATAGTGTAACATTAGAACCTAGTCTTTCCTCTACTTCTTTCTCTACCCCAAATTGCACAAACATATAATTATGTTAATAGATGACTTCAACATTCCCACCTCTTAGGCGATTCCAAGCTATAAAGGATAAGGCAAGACAAAATCTGCCTAACTCAAAACTGTAGAGTCGGGTGTTTCTTAAGTTAGGTGTGACCCAGTTAGTAAGAGATGATACAGCATCTCCACAGAAGACCACATTAAGATACCCATTAAAATGATGTATTGTGATCATCAGATCAATAAAAGAGTTTTGCTAAATTATACAAAAACTTTACATAAATCTCATCAAATTACTTTCTATATCACTTCAAAAACAGTAAAATGCTAAAGTAATACCATTTATTTGCTAATAGAGCTTTTATTTTTCATTTTCATCATAACAATAGCACTTAAATATTCCATAATGATTACTATTCTTTCCATAAACACTGAAGAAAACATATAAAATGCTTAAAATTTTTCTAATGTAGGATCTTAAGAAAAGTTCCATTTTTTAAAGTGTGCTAGGAATTGAACCTAGACTGCCACGCATGCTAAGCAAGCATGCTTTATTACTGAGCAGTACACTCAGCACCACATATATGCTTAAATGTGTGTGTCAAAAAAAAAAGAACCACTATTTTTTATGTAGTAGGCATTGTTAAAATATTTACATATTTAAATTCTTAATAGCTTAGATCCAAGGAAATGTGAATAACTACAAGTTTTAAAAGTTGTATGAATCTATTTTGTATCTTTGCTCATAATTAGGTGACTGAGTGTCAAGCTGCACATTTCATGGGATTTTGGGGAGCTTAGTTTATGCAATTTTTCAGCATTTGGATTTACAACTCCAAAAATTCAAAATGCTTGTTAGAAATAAAACCTGTAATGTCTGAAGTCAGGTTTTACAGAGGTGGGGATGGAAGGAGATAACTTTCCAGCCAGTAAGATGCCCTGGTTGTCACCCTCTGGTTTTATTCTATTATTGGGTGAGTACAGATTAATGTACTTGCCTCCACTGTGACAATATATAATGCATGAACACAATTACTGGGGTAATTTAGAAACAGAATACATTTAATCTTCTGTTCAAATCAACCAATTATAATACATAGGTTATGGAATGTTCTATGATTGTGCATAGACTTGTGAGTAGAACTGATGTTAGTTAAATATGACTGGGAAAGTGTGAAACCTATAATCTTACTCATATATTATACAGGCTATGAAAATGTATCATGTATTTTTTTAGCTAATCCAAGCATACCATTTTGAGTATTGTAGCTAAGGAGAAAATACTCTAGTAAATAGGAATCCATTTTTCCTCTTGAAGAAAGTGGAGTTACAGGGTTTCCAAATGCAATAGCCTGTGAAAGTCAGTGGCACAGTCCAAAAAGAAACATTGCACAACAAACCCCTGCATGTAAGTTCGTCTTTTCCTATAGCAGAGAAACATTTGAGTTTCAAAACATGCTAGGGATAGTTATTACCTTAAAGCAGTGTTCATTTGCTGAGTTTAAAAGTCATTTAAAATTTATTAGCCAGTCATGCTGCTTTGTTACAACTTACTATTGTATTATTGTGTCAGGAAACCTTATAGGCAATGAAACGTTATACGGAAAACTTACAATCCACACAATTTGTAGGTTATTCTTCTTTCCCCGGGAGTCCTTGTTTTGGGGGAAAATGTCAACTTGAAGTTACTTAAAAAGCTAAGTAAAAAGGGAGGGCGTTTAAGAAATGTGTCAAAAATAGCAACGTGTGTTTTTCTAGGCATTTGGTGACTAAGATCGGGCTATGTGACTTAACAGCCACTTGACTGAGTTTCAAGTCCCACTGTCATTGGCTGGCTTCCTCAATAACCACCGCCTAACAGCAGTATCCGAGTCAGCACCACGGATAGCTCCACGCATTTTGCATCTGGAAGAGGAGCTCTTCTGGTAAGCCCAGCTGCAGCCAGGGAACAGAATGACAGAATAATCTACTTATAAAATAAAAGAAGATAAAATAAACCATGCTTCGAGAAAGTGTGTGTCCTCAATATTACAAGGGACGCAACTGTACAAAATCAAGCTAATTAACTAGAAAATTCAACTTTTCCAGGCACTCACCATTTCACTTCATTGTTTTCAATACTTTCATGTAAATTAACTAGAATTTCTTGGGTTCTTGTTTTTAATTTGGATTTGGGGGGTTGTATGTTTTTTGGTTTTTTTTTTTTTTTTGGTTTTTCGAGACAGGGTTTCTCTGTGTAGCTTTGCGCCTTTGAAGACCAGGCTAGCCTCGAACTCACAGAGATCCTCCTGCCTCTGCCTCCCGAGTGCTGGGATTAAAGGCGTGCGCCACCACCGCCCGGCGGGGGTTGTATGTTTTATGGAACTTGTGAAATGTTATGTTAGTATCCTATTTCCTACAAAATTGGTGATTCACCTTCCTAAACTAACCTTACCTCTTGGCACTTAGTTCCAATCTCACTATTTCGCTTTAGATTTGAGCTATAACTAACAAAACATGAACCCAACTGACTCAGACAAAGCAGGACAGTGGGCTACACTCTGACCTATCAGAGTCCCTCTAGTATGCAGCTACACGCCGTGAGGGAAGTCTATGGACCTTTATTGCCAGAGAGAAACAAGAGGTTTGTCCATGCTCTCTTTTGTAGAATGAAATGGTGGCAGATACAGAAAGGAGTGTGGCTACGGCTATTACAGGTGACAGCATCAATGAAGGGAAAGAAGCAAGAGGGGAGAAAAGGAAACCTGGGGGGGAAAAAAAAAACAACTTTGAAAAGATGTTTTCCTGGCACAGCTTGCCTTAAGTCTTCGGGAGTATTTGTCCAAAGTATGTGTAAGCCAGGAGGAGATTCCCACATTGGAAGACTCTGAGAAGCACGAACGACGAGATCTCGATGTTGTCCTTTGAATCTCTTCCTGTCGTATGCAAGCGCTCCCTTAGAAAAGATGAGAAAGCTGAAAGAATTGGCTACTGTGTGTAGAAGGTAAGTAGCAAGGGAGGTCACTTCAAGGCTGCGAACTCTTAGCCCCACCCACCTTTTGTTCCTTCTCCCTGGCGCCCAGCCTCACCGGTCCGAACTCTTGCCTTGTTTTGTACCATTTGTTTACACTATCTTTGGCCTTATCATCCTCCTGGCAACCCCTAGCGCCTGGGAGACCCAGTCACCCCTCAAACGTTGCAACTCCTCGGGGACTCCCTCGGGGAAACCCGGCATGCTCAGCGGTGCTGACATCCTTCAGTCTTTCAGAGGCTTAGCTCAGCGCTGGATAGCCCGGGTTTCATTCAGGGACCACCCCCGGCATGCTCCGGGGTCCGAGCTGGACCCTGAAATTGCACCTGCACTCTTAGGTGGCGCATCTTAGATCTTCAACATTCTGAGCGCCAGCAGAGCTTTGAAACACTCATTGAAGGGCTGGCTTCCCACCTGTCTTTTCTTTGCAGCTGAGGGTGTGTTAGCTACCTCGGTGCGAGGCGCTTAAGGATGAAGCCCTGTGGCTAGTGGCGGTGGAGATCACCTTCCCAGAGTAGCTGTTTTATCACTGAGTTTTGGAGATTTCTTGGCTGCCTTCCGCTAAGGCACGCTTGAGTAACCCGAGCTGTGGCGGCGCCCAAGCTCCCAGGATAAAGGCTGTGTGTGTGTGTGTGTGTGTGTGTGTGTGTGTGTGTGTGTGTGTGTAGGGGGAGAGGGCGGGGACAGAAACGTCAACCCCCACCCTGCCTCCTTTTCTTTTTCCCCTTCCTGCAAAAGGCGCACAAGTCTTCCACCCCACCCCACCCCCGCCCACCAGCAATCCTTGGGGCTCTGGGCAACAGCCAGGTTATGCCCATTTGCACTGGGAAATTGGCGCTGTTTGGGAGAAGAGAAACAGATCGATTGCCCTTGTGACTCCCCGCCCCCCCCCCACCCCGGCCCAGCCCGCCCCCCGCGTTCCTCGGCCCTCCCCCGCCACCTCCCGCACCCCGCCTCCTCCCCTCCCCGCCCCCAAGCCTCTCACCCGCGGCAGGCCGGTGCGAGGCCCCCTCCGGAAGGTGAGCGGGATGGATTGGATTCCGGCGGGGAACGCGGGTGTCTCGAAGTGGTGCTAATGGGAAGAGATTTCTGCTCTCCAAAGAAGATGCGCTGCCACAAAGAGCGGCTTGCGCGCCGGCCTGGGCTCTAGCCCGGGAGACATCCCGGGAGAACTCCGAGCTCGGAGCGCTCGGCTAAGACCCGGGCAACATGCCTGTTCGCAGGGGGCATGTGGCACCGCAAAACACCTTCCTGGGGACCATCATACGGAAATTTGAAGGACAGAGTAAGTTCGTTTGTTCTCTCCTGTCGCTCGCTTTCAGCTTTGGTAGAGCACTTGGCGTCCGTCGCTTCCAAGCTAGAGAGAGATGGACAACTCCGGTCTGTCAAGTTAGAGGCTGGGAAAGCCAGCCAGGCAGTTCGGATGGCAGCGGGAGTGTTCTCTCTCTCTAATATTAATTTGGATTTACATTTTAGATTATGGACTCCATTGTACAAGGCAATTTGATCCTCCTCTCCCACTGCTCCATTATCTGCCTTGCTACTTCATGCCCTACTAGTCTACTACCTTAAAGGGAACGTGCTGGTGTAATACGGGCTTGCATTATAAGGCTCCTTTTCTGTGGCAGACTTTTTAAAGTCAGGAGCAGAGCCGACCACAGGCTGGGAACAAGGACATGTAAATGGTAGTAGCGATGTAAATGGCTATGCAAACTGTGTTTTATCTTGGTAAACTGCTGGGCTGTGGAATGTCAAGGATGCTTGCTTGATGATAGTTGGCTCTTAAAACTGAACTTTATACGGGAGCTGAAAATAGACGTCAAAGAATAATTTGGAGAGCAGTGGTCTGGTTTGGAGTGTAAGAAGCTCACTACTCAAAAAACATATTTGTGTGTCTCTGTTGCTCCCCTAAATATGCCGTCTGAGAATTTAAAAATCAAAGTGCAGTCTGTAAATCCCACAGAGACTGAATACAGATAAATTTAATGTACTCATGTAAGCAAACCACCAGGAATTAATTATTTTATATAAATCTAGGAGTTGAAAATCCTATAGTTGTCCATTTATATTCTGCACTGAATCTACTTCAGAGTACATTTATTTTGCACACTTTACAAATTTTCCAGTACTGCAAATAACAATGTGCAGATATGGTGCTTGTGTATGACATTAACTTCTCTATCCTCCTTCATATTCTTTGTGGAAATAGCAAATACAGTTTGCTATCACACTTAGTGGGATTTGCATTAAAATATCTACTATTACACAAAAATTCTACCTTGTTACAAAGAAAAAGTTTCTAAAAATGTGTTATCACCATGGTTAATGCATATGTGTGTATTTTTTTATCTTTTGGAATTGGACATTATGAAAGTGTGAAGCTTTACATTATTTGTTGTTAATAAATGTGAAGTCATTTCATTGCTAAAGATAATTTTCTTAAAAAAACAAGCATGTGTAAAAGCTACAAACATATATGCCTTCCTTACAAATATCAAGAAAAAAATCCAAGAGAAAGTTGCATTCTAAGATCCAGTCAAAGTTGAAGTGAGAAATCTGACAGTTTCAGGATGTTTCAATTTTCTGGCTTGGAAAAATTGTATCATACAACTAAATGGCATTCTGGAATTCTCCATTGGCAAGCTGCTTTCTGCCTGTCACTAGGACCCCTGGGAGTCACAGGGCTTGAGATCTAGACAACTTGGAAACTTCTGATCTTGCAATTGAAGAATAATCCTCTTAATTCCTTCTATTAAATTACTTAGTGCCACTGATCTCACATTTAAAGTTTGTAGAGGGGTGTGTGTGTGTGTGTGTGTGTGTGTGTGTGTGTGTGTGTGTGTGTGTGTGTGATTTTTAATTCTCTGGGAAGGGCTTAAGTAATTAGCATCTTGGGAAAGCAACTGCATCCCAGACCCTTATTATGCAACAAATTGTTTTAGTGTTTGTGAGAACCTTGTGGAAGATTCTTAAAAGATGCCTTACCCTCTTCTTATCGCAGATAAAAAATTTATCATTGCAAATGCCAGAGTGCAGAACTGTGCCATCATCTACTGCAATGACGGGTTCTGTGAGATGACTGGTTTCTCCAGGCCAGATGTCATGCAGAAGCCGTGCACCTGCGACTTTCTCCACGGGCCTGAGACCAAGAGGCATGATATTGCCCAAATTGCCCAGGCATTGCTGGGGTCAGAGGAGAGGAAAGTGGAGGTCACCTACTATCATAAAAATGGTAAAGTGGACCTGTTTCAGGTTCCTTGTATTTGATTCCCTTGAAATGAAATTTTGATTGCTTAAAGTTCATATGCAGAGAAACCCCATATAATTAAATGTAAATGGATTTTTAATATAAAGTCTTAGTATCCAAGAAATATGAATGTTCTTATTATTGGACCAATAGGAAAAAAATCTTCTTTGTGTAAGGGTACCTTGTTTGAACTCTGTAGAGGTGCAGTAACTTAATGTCACCAAGGACAAGAATGTCATAAGTCAGCCCTGACACTTTTTAAAGGAATGATGTGAAGATTAGTAATTCACCATTTTTATCATTCTATGCATAATGTGAGAGAAACACATTTTATTTGTCTGCATTTGAACGTATTTCACAAGGTCTTCTTGGAAACTGTGTAATCTGAATTGAAGATTGGTACAGTTCTGAATGTTTCTTGCCTTTTTAAATGTTGATGGATGGAACTTCTTGTCTCTTTCCTTTGTTTTTAGAGAAGATTAAGCAGAGTTTATAGTAACTTCCACAACTGAGCCACTAAACTTGGGTACATTCATATGTTATAAAATAAGAATTATAGAACACATTACTTGTGAGAAATACAGAAAAGGATCTGTGAGTGTGCAGGGTTATTAGTATTTACTTGTCTACCATAAGCTATCACTTCAAAGTTAAGGCCATTATTTCAACTTTAAGGACACACTACCTTTTTATAGCCTTGCCCTAGGAACAGTGTGCATGCATATATACTGTAAAACACACACACACACACACACACACACACACACACACACACACACACATTCTCTCTCTCTCTCTCTCTCTCTCTCTCTCTCTCTCACACACACACACACACACACACACACACACATTCACATGTGTGTTCATTAGATAGATAGATAGATAGATAGATAGATAGATAGATAGATAGATAGATATTCAGATATAGATAACTGAATATAAATAGATTACCATATATGAATACTCATATAATGCTTTTTAAGGTAAATATAGATGCATAGGGTGCACACTTAATGGCATTTGCCAATTTGGTAAAACACTTGTAAAATACATGTACATTCTAGTTTTGCCAATATTGCATCATCTATTTCTTCCTGTTGTATGTACAAAAATTGATGAGGCTGAGGAGAATCTGCTCAGATTTCTAGAAAACTCTTGTTGGCAAATGTTTGTCATACTGTAGTCTATACCATATTATGACTCCTTTGAAAACTACAGGGAAAAACAGCAAAAGAAAGGTATAATTCTTTCTCTTATTTTCTTATAATTAAATGTTTCATGATATGAAATGTACAATTCTTAATTACGGGATTTTTCCAATGTATGAAGTTGAACTTGAGTGGGTATTTGCAATCAAGTATTACTGGAAAAACAGGTTTGTATAACTTTGTATTGCTCTGGAATGAGAGCAATTATATGAATATCAAACAGCACAGAGCTTGTTTCTAAATTCTTCCCAGTTTACTCTTACTTTTTGATCAGTAGCATTATGTATTATAAATAGCCCAAAGGTTCCACTGTCTAGAAATATTTCTGTATTGAGACTGTCACCAAACACTGCAACTTACCTCTTTTGTCTATATGATGCCAACAAACTAGACTTTTGAAATTGTAAGTAGCTCAGTGTTGTTTCTTCTCTGACTGTTAAAGGATATGGTTGACATGGTCTGTGTTGTGACAGTTCAAGGCATGCTGGCCCATCATTGGTTGATAAATTGTCAAGGCTGATTCAGAATTTTTTTTCAGCTTAAAAAAATTAAAGTACTGCTCTGAGTAAATCAGTTAGGTACTAAGTACCTTTTTCATAATGGTTTTAAATAGGAATTATATCCATTATGGAGTAACTGAAATGTGGAAGTTTATTTGCTATAATCACAAAATTAACTCAGAACACTTTTGAAAAAGAATTGTATATTTAAACACAAACTTGTTGGTTGCAAAGTCTGTAGTAAAGATGTCAGTGCGTTGACCATTGCAAATTGATACCTGAATGGTTTCCTTAGCTATAAGAATTTTTTTTAAAGCCACTTTTTTCATACAAGGAGTCTTTGGAAGCCTGTCAAAGTATAAAAATGACAGTTTTTTGGTGAAAACTTTCTCTATTGATGTTTCTTTCAGGTGTGACACACTTTGAAGGAGTAGGGTATCTTAAGTGGTACCAAGAAACTGTCTATTTAGCTTTAGTTGGTAGAGGAAATGAATAGATGAACTCAGTCTTTCTACTTTTCAAGGAAAACATATTAAATTAAATTCCCTTGGTGGCTGTAAAGATATAGATATGTTTACCTACTTGGGATGCAATAAACTAGTGGTTAGCTTTGATGCTAGCTCAGGTACATTGAATAGAATCTTGAGTGTTTACTGGTTTATTTACATGACAGCTATAAAATCAGTGAAAGCTTATGACATTCAAATGATTTGATAGTCTCACCTCTTATTGACCTGCTGCAAGTCACTTTGCATTCATAAAAGCAGACAGAAAAAAAAACATAGAAACATTTTCTTTGGTTTGTTTCTTAAAGATTCCTTAATTCCTATTAGCTGAGGTCATTTACTGTGATGATTTGGTTCCTTATTTCTTGATTCTCTCTAGTAAATGCTTTCTTTGCTTATTAATTTAGCAGTTCAATGAAATATATGTTATGTAATGAACACAATGAGAAAGTTAGGAACAGTTGCTATATTCTACGTTTACCATTCATGGTGAAGCAGTAAAACTGTTTTGAGGAGTAAAACGTTATATCTGAAAGCTTGTTTTCTGAAGGGGCCCAGTGGTATGCAGATGTATGCAGTGAGTCCCAGTGGAAGCATCATGAGGTGCATAACCTACTGAGAAGCAATACTTCCTACCCTGCTCAGTACGTGACTGTTCTAGGTAGAGTAGAGCTTGCTGTTTACCAGAATATCAATTCTTAAAAACCCACTTATCTGAAGTAGAAGCACTTGACAGCCCTTCCTTTGAGAATTCTATTTTACAGTTTAAGTCATAATTGCATAAATCATTCTTGGCAGCCCTGAATGTTGCTTGAGGTGATAAAGCTGTAAATCTTTTGACACGAAACTCTAATTATATAAAACTATAATTACATGGAGACTTATATAAGGGTGGGCATGTATTTTAATACTGTGATGGCTTCATGTTTAAAAATTATACTTTGAGAGGAGTAGTGACTGAGAACTAGAAAACAATGTTCTTATTTGTAGTTTGTAGGTGATGGGAATAAGAAAAAATAAAGGAATAGCTTAATTAGCTCCGCCTTAATTTACTTGTTTACTTGGTTTTTTTGGTGTAGAAATAGCCTGTTGAAACCCTAAGACCCTTCAGTTACATTTAAGTGTGTAACACAAATCTCCAAGCAACTTCAAAAACCTGGAAAACCAAAGTAAAATCCTAGACAAATAACACCTTTATTCAAAGGGAAAGCAGGTCCTGAAATGTGTGCGAATTAGGAATGAGGCAGCCTCATGATTTTGGCGTTAAGTTTCCAGACACAGTGCAGTTGCAATTTTATTATTCAGTCAGTATAGCCTATAATTGCCTTTCTTGTCTTTGTACTGCTTCTCAATAGCTGGAGGATAGACAGTGGCTGAGGAGAATCCTCACCTGGTCTGCTCAGTTCCAGAGGCAATGTTTATTTAATTCCTTGGAAGGTGGAAGTGGCTTTGGTTTGTTAACATTGACTCTCTCTTTCCTGAAAACTATGCAGAAAGACCTAAAAGGTGCTGTTCTGTGAGTAAGAGGGAAGATTCACCCTGGGTTTCATCTCTATCTTGGGTGACACGTCAATCAGAGGTACAAAGAGTGCACAAGTGGTCTCTGCTTTGAGGGCATTTGTATGACAGTGTGACTAACGTTCATTTGTAATTGCTAAACCATAGATGTTTCTACAAAGTTGCTTATAAGTAAATAAAAAAATAAGATCAATTATTACTCTTCCTCTATTCTTCAACTTTAAAATAACTATTAATATATACTTTTTATCATACTTTGTTGCTTGCACACTATAATGACGTCTTAAGGAAGTAACGTAGTTTAGTTGAAATTGTAGTCATATGAAATAACTATTATAATAGCTTTACATAAGCTTTATGCACATAATATATTCAGCTCTCCTAATTCTTGGATTGTGTAGTAGAGCTGCAGATGGTGGTTTTAAATACAGAAATAGAAATATAGTTGTGTGTATGTAACTCAAGCAACAGGAAAGATTTCCAAGGAGTGTGTTGCCTGGGATTTGTTTCATTGTCAGTTTCTTTTTCTTATCCCGACTTCTCCATACTTTATTCAGCAGGATATTATAACATCAGAGATTCTAAAATTCATTTTCTTTCACAGATCTAACTTTTTTGAACACCTCATGCCTTCTGGAGATTATACTGGATCCATTGTATCTGTTAGTAAAATAGCCACTCTGAAAAAAATTAGTCCTTCCCACAGTCTGAAAACTTCATTTCATTATTTTCTCATATGAAACCAAAATGTCCTGAAGATAAGAGTGGTCTGATCCTATCTTGGTACACAACCCTCCAGCTCTACACCTGTGATCACTGGTGCAAAAAGACTCCGTCTTTACTGGAGGCTTGGGAGAAGACTGTTTGGTTATTTTTATTCTTAAATGGCTTAAGAGCCTGTCAATTTCAAGGTCCAGAGCGGGATAGTCAGAGCAGTTTGCTACTGCTAAATTATAAGGAGTCTGTTCTGGTTGTTTGTTATAAATAGGTACAGGGTCTGCTACAGCCAGCTGCTGAGAGAATCCTTGCACAGTTGAGCTACATGGAAGTAGCACTGTGATGAACCATTCATACTGCCATTTGAATTAGAAGCTAGGAAATATTTATAATTTTTTTTCCTAAACTGTTGGTCAACAAATATATTACAATATTACTCCTAATTTTCCATTTGCTGTCAAGTACTCTGATTGAGGTCTGCATGACCCACTTTGGGAAGCATGGAAGCATTGTTTTTCCCACTCTAATTTCTCAGATTGTCATCAGAGGACGGCTGCTGAAACACGAATCACACTGATGATTTGGTGAAGCTAAGGATCACTGCAAGTGAATTTTAAGCATTTAATAAAGGATCCAATAATCCCATAAACTACATATTCAACTTTTTAAACTATAGAAACTACTATTCACCTTTTACAGAAAGAACACGGAGACCAGAGAAACTGAGTCACTTGTCAGATCACACACAGTTCAAAACTGATGGGTCCTAAGCTTCTCGGCAGCTTTTCCTTACTGCTCAGTTGTCTATGCGAGACACTTGGTAACACACTTAGACTCATTAGAACTCTCGGGGTAAAGTTCTAGGCTCTTTTTCCAGTGTTCTTGGTGGGTGGTCATCAAGAATAAGATTTACTGGGGTTTTCAAGTGGGGCACATTTAGATAAAACAAGGTAAGTTTTCATCTCTAATACCATGGTTAACTTGACCCAAATTTGCCTTTTTGTCTTAATTTCCTTTTTGCGTACATATTAGAAAATAACATCTCTTTTGTAAAGCTAAGTGTCCTGGCAACAACATTATTTGTGATATATAGTTTCTTGTCTGTAATGTGTTTAGTTACATTAGTTACTCAGTTCATTGGGTAAATTAGCAAGTTTGTTTCTCCTACAAATTTTAGGTTTCAAACATAATTGATTATTGCAAGGAATACACACACACACACACACACACACACATTTTACACAGGGCTATATTCAATACTCAGAACTTTTCCTTTGTCTACAAAAAGTAATAAGTAATCCAAAGTCACTCTTTGGTCTTACGCTCCACTTCTTCCTACAGAAACCGTCACTGACTTTCTAAAAACAGTAGGAAAGACATTTTGTGGTGTCATTTCTGATTGCCTTCAGAGTCTACTCCACCGAATCCCTCACCATTTGGTTCTTGATTCTAGTGTAAATTCTAGGCCAGGCTGTGCCATATTATAAGTTATGATAGCTAAATTTATCTATTTTATTAGCACAGTTATAAAACATTGTCTTATTAACTTATGGACCCAGAAATGTGGACCAATGATTGCCACAAGTATGCACCTAATAAATGGCCTTTGAAGAATGAATATAGGCTGAACAATAATACCATAAAGTCATAATAGTAAGATCATATCTTGGAAAATTAAATCATAGGCAAAGTGTGATATTTTAGTTTATCACATATAAATGACCCTCAGGTTATTTATTTATGATCATATTCCTTAATTTATTAATGATCATAATCTTTGCTCAGTATTGTAAGGATTAAATCTTCTTTTTAATCTATAACTATATAAATATAAAAATATACAAAGAATAGTAAAGGAAATATTTACCAGAAATTATTCCTGTTTACTGTAGACATCCATCACTTGCCATTTATCAATGGTTTAATACTGTCTCCAGCAATCTCAAATAGCCAAACACACAGATCTCTTATGTAATTTTCTTACTTGATTTCTTTTTTTGGGGGGACAGTATCTCTCCTGACTCCTTGTCTTACTCAATATTGATTTTTAATAAGTGGTTTAACATCATTATTCTTCAGTATTTTATTTTTCATTTTCTTTTAAGAGACTGTTTTACTTTGTAGCACAGGCTGCCCTCAAACTTGCAATCCTTCTGCCTCAATTTTATGAATGTTGGGACTCTGGTGGTGCACCATTACACCCAGTTCCACTCAGTGTTTTCTTGAGATTATCTAATCAGCAATTACACTTTGATGCCAAGGTTATGAAATAGTGAAAGGGTAAAGTCCAAAAAAGTTAATTATTAATAATTATAAATGTCATATTAGTGTTTCCTCTTTCTTAACTATGCTGTCTGCATTTAGTAACAATGGTAGGCTGCTGAGAAGCAGTAGTGAGGCATCTGGAAGGTCTTAATCACCATAACATACAGTGTGCCCGACTACTAAAAATTAAACTGAAGTTTCTACTTGTCCCAACTGAGTTTCAAGAAAACATAGATTAGATTCCCATTGTCATAACTGAACATAACTGAACATTCCATAAAATTGTCTTAATTTTACTTGAGAAAAATGTTGTACCTTTTCTATGACAACTCATGCATTTCTTGGGGAGCCCCCTGTGATCCCTTCCACTGTTGAAATACTTCCGCTTTTGTAAACAAAAACAAAATCTGCTTTGTCTTGGTAGAACACGTCATACTCCTTTTTCTTTAGAAAGGGATAAAATGAGCAGTGGCAGGTGCTAGTGGCCAGAGATTTGCAAGAAGGGTTGAAAAAACAGAGTAGTGGTGGTGGCTTGGGCAATCCTGACTTAAAGATGATTTCAAACTAGAATGCAGTGGGTATGTCAAGTTCCTCAGAACACAGTGCTATTTTCTGCCTGAGTTTTCTTCAGAAATGGTTGAACAGAAGACACTGCTGTAACAGTATATAAATTTAAAGCATATCTATTGTGAAGAGAAATCGATGTTAAATTCATACAAATATGTAGAATGAGTGAATAGTTTTAAACAAGCTTTTACCTTTCTTAGTTACATTAACACTTTTCTTCATCTTTCTCTGAGAAATCTTTATCAACCATGTGTTTTCAGGGTTGCAGGCTTTATTGTTATTCCTGTTTTGTTTTATCGTTCCTTTTTTTCTTCCCTCACAGTCAATAGGAGAATGTTCATGGCCAAGGACTGTTAGTTTTGATTGGATATTAATTCTTAAATAGTGTTTAAAACATTGACTTTGAAAAATGTAATAATAACATGGGTTCTGGAACTTGCAATGTCTGTTTCCTCTCATAGAGATCACATACCTTTGTGTTCAAAGCATTCTTTTACATTCTGTTCAGCCAAGTATGCACTAATGATGCAAAATGACAGGCATGATGAGAAAAATTAAAGTACAATAGTAGTGTGAGTTTGCAGTAGATTTCTCAAAGAATATCAAGATAAACCAGATATTTGCAAACAAAAGTTTTCTTAGTATTAGAAAAGATTTCATCTTGAAATCGTATCACAGTATAAAAATTTAAATCATAACTATTTGAAAAGTCTTGATGTTAAATTTATACGAAGGTTTATACGGAGTGAATAATTTTTAAAGATGTTTCCATTTACCTTACTTAGCTACATTAACATTTCTTTTTTTCTCTGAGAAATGTTTATTAACCATATATTTGATTTAACTAAAAGTTGCTCTTTAGTGATTTATGTATTTAAATGAATGCATAGTGGATGTACCTTATAGATGTTAATTCCTGATGCCTATCACATATGGGCTGAAGCCTTCTACCCAAATAAGTCTTTGCTCAAACAACTTATATGCATTGACTTCCAGTTCAGTGTCATATTTTATACAAGTTGCTTTATTGATTAACTATGGAAACATTATGAGCCAACAGAATCTTATTATCCCATTCTTCAAATTGGTTAATTTATGATTGAAAGAATTTAAGAAAACTATTAATAACACAGAGCAAGGGGCATGAGATTTTCAGTCTGTATTTGTCTGAGCTTGTAGACTCTTATACTACCTCCAAAAAGATGCTTTTACAATGCAAATATTTTAATTCTTAATTAATATATTTGATTGACTATGTAGAATATATATAATCAATTTAACTCACACCAAAAGGAATGATTTTTCTCAAAGTAATTTGCATTTTAAACTTGATTTACTAAACAAAATGAATGTCTGTCTGGTAGTTTTAAATCAGTGGAATGAGCGTAGTTAGTTTAGAACCATAATCTTTGAATAATTATGAGATATATTCTTTTCTATTCTAAAAATTGTATGAGTTGTTGATTAGAATTATATACCAATTTAAACCTTGGTATATCTTTTGTCTGGTCATTACACTACCAGAGAGAAAACCCATACACTAGGATCCTTCTCTTCTCCCTTTCTCATGAAACCAGTCTCGCCCAACTCCCACCAAAAGATTATGCAAATTGCCCAAAATCTAACACTGTTATTTAAAGGGAAAAGTTGAGTTTACTGACGTAGACAGTCTCTAGTTTATTTGAAACTCTTCCAGTTTTCTCCCTCTTTGGTCATATGCCATACTCACTCACTGTTTGCATCTGAAGTCTTCTCCTCAATGCCCCTCAGCATTTCTCCCCCTGCCCACTGGGTTCCTTCACCCTAGGATAACCCACAGCACCCCTTCCTGCACCCTTCAACACTTTTCTGTGTCTAAGAAAACTTCTGTACAGTGTCAATCTCAGCTCATTTTAAAGGTATTCTCTAAATCCCTCAGGCACCTTTTCCACATTCTCTGACATTCCTTCTCATATCTCTATTAGGATACTTATGAAATGAGGTTTTAGTAATTTGTTTCCAAATTGGCCTTCTCTCCTCAACATTTAACATTTTGAAAGTACTCATTTAGGCACTTATTAAAGACTTGAGAAAATAGCAGGAGAATAGAAAATGGTTTTAAAATAGTCCAGGCACAAACATGTTTGCAGATGAAAATATTTATAATATTTTCAGTGGTAGGATCTTCAAAAGTCTCATTCATTCATTCATTCATTTATTCATTCATTCATTCTGTCTTTCAATACCTTATGCTACTCATTTGGTAAATGTGAAAAGTGTAAAAATCAACAACCTCCATTATTTAATTTCATAAACAATGAATTGCTAATGTTTATTTACCTGGAATTCTCCAAAATTACAAAACAACTAATTGCCCTTCTTAGTGAGCCTGGAAGGAGTAATGAATGGTCAGAGCAATGCAGCTACATCCCAAACACCTACATCCTTAGCCAGTTCTGGAGGATGCCTACAGGTAAATGAAAAAGTAGCAATTTGTCCATGTGTTCTTCGCATCTCAGCCTTTCCTACATTTCCCCAAATCATCACAATAAAATAACTATAAAACCTTCCTTGTAATTATTCTGAGCTCTTTTTCTTTTGTCACACCACACACTGGAAATGAACTTACCCTCCTACTAGATTCTCCAAACATTTAATGCTCCATTTTCTCCTACTTCCCTTTCTTGTCTTTTTTCTTTATAAGTCTTGTCTCATGGAATGAGAATGTAAAATCTGCATGGTGTCAAAAACACTTCATCATTCATACCCTGAGACCTGAGGATTTCAACCCCTCAGCAAGCAAGGACTTTACATATTCCACTCCTCTCTCTGTACCTCCTTCCCTCTCTCCTGGCAAAAATTAGAAAATACAGATGTATGTGCAGATGTGTGTCTAAGCATTCGAACTAAGATACATTCACTGATAAATGATGGCATATATTGCTTATAATTTTCTTTGCAAATATGCTTTCTGTGTGTGCATGGATTCATATGGACTCTGTTAAAACAAGATGAGGATGGCATTATATTTTGTATACCAATGTATATCTTTATTTCTTCACTGAAAGATGTACCTGCTGTAACTATTACATCTTTTTTTTTCATATGGACAACCCAGAAATTATTGTGATACTCAAAAACTATTGCATTTGATAGGACAGAATATTACCAAAATACTTAAGAAATATTTTACAATTTCTAATTTTGTACAATTGTAAAGGCATACAAAGAAAATATACATCTTGTTTACCTAGAGTGTTCCTTTGAACACATGTTTCTAGAAGTATAACTGTTAGATAAAACAATATATGTGTCTCAAAATGAGGTATACATATTTGATACTTCTATTATATTGTATACTCCGAAAGGGAAGGTGTTTTCTTGTTTAATTCCTGTGGATAACAATACTTGGTCTTCATTTTAATTTTGGTTAAACCAGTAAAAATAATCTTACTATCTGATCATTAAATTTAATCTCAACTGTTTACTGAAAAACACATATGGAAAATATCTGAAGCAGTCTGTTTTATTATTTACAGAAAACTGGTGCTGGATATTGTTATAATTAGGTAGTAATAAGAACCTACTGAATAGTTGATTGAACTGGCTAGTAAATAACCTTTCTCATACCGGGATAATTCTTTCAAAAACTGCCAGTCACATTTACATTTTATTTTAGTAATTTACTAACAAATCTCAGATATCAAAAAAAAAAAAAACTCGTACCAATTATTACTATTGAAATAATTTATCCTTTAGAAGTTAAAGCACTCACTGACCTTTGTCATTTTTCTGTGTGATATGAATTGGATTTTAACTTGCTTTTAGTATTTATTGTGTCCATATAATGTGTGATGAAAATTTTGAGTATTGAAAGGGTTTTTTCATAAAATATAGATTTTTTAAATAAAAATATAGTCTTGTTCAGATAAAAAAAAATAATAACTGTACATGGTAGTTAACTAACAGGAAATGAATAGAATGTTAGGGTACACGACAGAAGGAAATTGTACCATGAGTGATCTGTGATGTCAAATAGTAATGTGTGGGGGGAAACCCAAGCAGTGGAAACAACGCCACATTATACAAACTACCAGCTTTATCCACACAGTCCTATATAACTCACAGAAAATATAACAGGAAAAGATTCTTGTTTCCTCAACTCCCTTCCTTAACCAAGACAAGCGGAGCTCAGGTAATCAGATCTCTATTGCAGTGACTCAATGCTTAGGTCTTCCCTCCAGGTGTTCTTTATAATGAATGTCACTTATCCCAGGCTCAGTAGGATTTATGGCTTCCCAGATTGCTCTTAGAATTTGCTCCCTGAATGAAGAACTCCACAGAAATGCCACTAATGATGTTCGAATTCAACAGTCCTATTAGGCAGTCTCTAGTCAGTTCACAATCTAAAACTGCATTACTCCTTTCTTCACAGTTCATGTTTCTAGAGTGAACAGAAGGTGTCCTACTGAAATTTCATACCTACCAACTCTCATTATTTCAAATGTATTCATTGCAACACATGTATGGTGTGGGTTATACAACATTTTATTTTAATTACTGGCTCATTGAAGATGCCAATAATTTCAATGATGAATTTCCCTTTGGCAAATACTTCATATTAAAGAGTTGTTATTAGTCTTGGCATTTTGAAAATGTGAGCAATGCTGCTTCCGCTTTAAATATCTTTACTGAGGAAGAGTTTTATAATGCCATCTTGATTTTTCTTCTGTGCTAGAAAATAAATTTAAATGTCTGGGGGAGCTTCACCTCTATTACAGAAATGACAACTTCAAGTATAAGATGATAGACAAATTAGTCATGTAAATACTTATTATGTGAGACTTGAAAATTGCTGATAAAATACACTTTGAATGTAAAGAATGAAGGTGAAACCCAATCTTTTAAATGGTGTTAGTTGCATCATGGAATACCTGAAAAAGACAACAAAAGATATTGCATTCTGTTTCCATGTATCCTACATGTGCTCACTTCTACAAAAATCATTGAAGAAACGTGGTATTTTTCATAGTAATGGCATGATAATATAACCAAACACGACTTCCTTGACTCTAACTTCATTGTTCCAGAGCTAAAATAATCCTCCCCTTATTAACCCTCACTTAAGCCGAACAAAACAAACAACAACAACAAAACCCCCAAAAGTTCATAGTTTTGGTTTTTTGGATGAAATTCATTTTTAAATATATTCGTACATAATAGTATCTTATAAAAAGTTTAAAAAATATAGCCTAAATTATTTCTGGTAATTTATATGCAATCTTATAATTTAGGGTAACTATGTAGAAGAATATGGCTTTAGGATTTTTAACAATATTCATAATAATTTTCATTTATTGAATCCTTAAAATATGCTGTTACTTATACAAGCTGACAACATGACCACTCTATGGTATAGCTACATGGAAGGATTTATTGTAGACATTAGGGAGGTAACAGCCAGAGGCATCGGGAAAAATCCAGAGCAGAGAGAGAAAGAAGCAGACTAAACATGGACAGCAGACTAGGCATAGCCAGAGCTATCTGCAAGAGTGGAGAAAACAGCAGAGGACAGAGAGAACAACAGCGAGAGAAGCAGGAACAGAGCATAAAGAAAATGTAGTGAGAATAGCAGAGTTATAAGGAAAACGAGCAGCTTGGGGGAGGGAAGCCCATGAGCTGGATGGAGGGAGTTTAGGGTAAATGAGGAGGTGAGAAGGCCTAGGATCCTAGCATGGACTTTGAAATATGTAATGGGTACTAGGACACTGAGGGATACTGGGGGTCAGCATGAACTTGGATATGATGATAGGTAACACAGGTAGACATACATCTCTTCTTCCAGAGATAAGGAAAATGGCTCCCTTTGGCTGATGGGAACCAGTTCACAAGTTCCTGAGAAATGCTGGCTTTTATGTAACTTTCAGAAATCTTCCTAAATCCAAATTGAGCTCATATCTGGATATTTGTACAGCATATTGGAGTTTGGGGATTGAGGTTTCTTTTGGCCCTAACACTACTGTTCTAAAATCTTCCCTTTAGAATATCCTACCTCACCTTAAGAAAGGGATACTTTATGATTCCCATTTTCAAGATTGAAATCATGAAGCTCCATGCCTTTAATCTCAGCACTCGGGAAGCAGAGCCAGGCAGATCTCTGTGAGTTCGAGGCCAGCCTGGTCTCCAAAGCTAGTTCCGGGAAAGGTACAAAGCTACACAGAGAAACCCTGTCTTGAAAAACCAAAAAAAAAAAAAAAAAAGAAAAAAGAAAAAAAAGAAAGAAAGAAATCATGAAGCTCAGTTACTTTCTCAAGGCTACTAAAGTTATCTGGGACAGCCATCATCTGAGTATCCTTTGTCTTATTTTGGCGCCCATTGTTGAAGGTCCCTACTGTTCTCAACCCACCCTGACCCCTTTCATGCAGGTTCAGTAACATACAAAGTCCATACCTGTAGGGACAAGTCTTGTCTTAATAGAAAAGTGTGAATCATTTATGGATTTCAGATTGAGAGGGCTATGCGTGGTTAGCAACTTGATGTCTGCTACTATTACTACTACAACTACTGCCAACTACATCTGGAATTAACTAAATCCCAAATGGATGGTCAAGCCTCTAAACTACTATTCTTAATTAAATCATTTGAAGTGAATGGGAAGACCCCATTTTAATACAGATCTTAAAGGTGGGAAGATCCACCTTGAACATGGGCCACTCCTTCTGCCGTCAGCCTGTATAAAGAACATGGAAGAAGGAAGCTTGCTCTCTTTCTGCCTTTTTGCTGTCACTCTCAGTAGAAGGTCCATTCCTTCATTGGCACTAGAGCCTTGGGATTCTGGTGCATACTGATGCCCAGATGAAACATCCAACCTCATAGACTGAACAACTCCTGGATTCTTAGACTTTCCCTTGGCAGACAGCCACTGTTGGACTATCTGGACCACAGCCAGGAAACCATTCTAATGGAATATATATATATATATATATATATATATATATATATATATATATATTCTATAAGTTATGTTTCTCTAGGGAACTCAGACTAATATGCAGATATTTTTATATTTTAATTTGTAGGCTTCTAATCTTTCCTTCATGTAATTATACAAACATGCAATGCAGGTTATAAGGTTCATCTGTGCTTTCCTGGAAGAAACCAAGAAGTCCTTCATTTGCTATGTACAGTAGGATTTAATAAACACTATAGTATAACATGACTATCTGAGTATATGTATCCTCTGAAGGGTGTTGGAAATCACATAAATTTATCTTTGTTCCCACATTATCGTACCCAGTGCAGCTACTCAACAAATTCTTTCTTTAAATCACGAACTGAATTAAAATGTACAATAAATTCTCTTAGCCCAACCAGAACGTTGCCCTTTACTTCTCTCACACAGTGGTAGCCTGGTTGAAAGGGATGATGTAAAAAAAAAAAAGGAACCGTGACGATTAATTGGTGTGTGCTTCCCCCAGGGAAGAAGGGTTAAAGCCTCCTGTTAGCATGTTTACTGTAGTGGTTCTTGTTTAGTTCAAGTTTTGTAAGACTTGGTAGCTGTAGCTTCTGACACTTCTCTGAGACACAAACAATCTCACAGCAAACTCCTTGATCCTTTGGCTCTTAAAATCTCTCTACTATCTCTTCCACAAAGCGTATATACAAGTAACGTTTTAAAGACTGAATAGGTTGTACTTATGTATTTAGAAACACATGCACACACACACACACACACACACACACACACACACACACACACACACGTTACAACAAATTAATGAAGAAAGAGGCCATCAATTTGAAAGAGCAGCAGAAGTATTTATGAGAGAGTCTGGACAGAGGAAACAGAAGAGGGGATTATGCAAATGTAGTATAAATCTCAGTAAATAAAAAAATAATTACAAAGAAAAAAAAACAGAACACGAAGCTTCATTTTGTAGATTGTGGGTTCGGGTGCCCAGCTTATCTCTTGAATATGTATGCCCCAAAGAAACTTTCTGCAACTTATTGAAGTTACTTGTCCATAATTCTATCATCAATGAAATGAGAACTGTTGTTATACTAGATACTAATTTACCAAAATATTCATGATTGCATTTATAAAGTCCCTTCAACTCGTGGCACCTAGTTAGTACAATGTAAAGTTAACAAATACAATATGTCAAGGAATTGAACTAAAAACACATGTTAAACTGTCAAATTCCAAAGGGAATATGCAATCTCATGTGTGGCTGAATAAGAAACGTAAAAGAAATTCTGACAGGAAGTAAAAGTAAAACAATCCTAAATTTTGACAAACTGTCATCCTTGGAACTTCAACCTGGAAATCAAGGCCTTACTCATACTCTGGATAATTTACTTTCAGTTTTCTTTTGAAATTCAGAGACTTATATTGTACATGCTTATCCTGAAAGTATCAGCAGTCCAGCAAACCTGAATTCTTACCTTTTATCTGTATACAACCAATCCTGGTAGCTATGTGCCAGAAACTGGTACATTTGGAAGGAAACTTCCTCCTCCACAATGATGTGTTAGCTCAGCTTGCTCCTCTTTAGTCTGTGATTCAGTGACAATCAGGATGAATCAATCATATTTACAGCAAAGATGCAGACATAATTGGAATTAATCTACTTGTAGAAAGTATGTATGAGAATGTCCAAATACCATAGCTAATGTGTCCACATAACATAGTTTATTTTATTTTATTTATTTTATTTTATTTTATTTTATTTTATTTTATTTTACAATACCATTCAGTTCTACATATCAGCCACAGATTCCCTTGTTCTTCCCCCTCCTGCTCCCCTCCCCTTCTCCCCAGCCCACCCCCCATTCTCACCTCCTCCAGGGCAAAGCCTCCCCCAGGACTGAGATCAACCTGGTAGACTCAGTCCAGGCAGGGCCAGTCCCCTCCTCCCAGGCCGAGCCAAGCTACCCT
>CABHPR010156023.1:982-30796 GCA_902168415.1 Peromyscus melanophrys
CCCCCTCCCTCCCTCATTTCTGGAGACAGGGTCTCAATATGAAGCCATGGCTGGTCTTGAACTCTCAGTTATTCCCTGCCTTCCAAGTGTGGAGATTAAAGGCATGCACCACCACACCTGGTCCCACCATGCCTGGCCCATGACTTTTTAAAATGTGTGTTTGGAGGGTGGAGCTCAGGTTCTCATGGTTTGAGACAAGCACTTCACAAGCCTAGCATCTCCCCATAGTTTTCCCAGCCAGGAAGGATGTCCGAGACCCAGGCCTCAGCACATGAGGCTCAGGAACCTGAGACTGAAAGCAAAATCCGTTCCCATCAAGACCTTTTGCTTTTAGACACAACAAAAACAAGGGCTGGCAGTTGCTGCTCTGGCAGAGGATCTGAATTCAGTTCCCAGCGCCCACATGGAGGTTTAAAACTACCTGTAACGCCAAGGGATGTAACTCCCACTTCTGGCTTCTGTGGGCACTACACATACTCACATAATTAATAAAAATATATCTTAAAAAACCCAAACTAAAACAAAATTCCCAATACTCAACAAACAAACAACCCTTCCCTTCCCAAACCCCCTAAACGAAGACAGAATCCCAAGAAACACATTAGAATGCAGAGAGAGAGAGAGAGAGAGAGAGAGAGAGAGAGAGAGAGAGAGAGAAACAAAAAAGGAACATGCACATTCTGGCAGAGCATTTCTAGGCTGGATGCTTTTCAAAGTTTTTGTTCTAACAAGGTTCTAAATACATGGATGTGTATTTTCTGCCCCCAAAATAGACTCACATTGAGTCACTTCTCCAAATCCGTCATGCAGCATACCAGGGGGGTGGCTGTGTCGTTAGCGGGGGAGGCACGATGGATGGATGGTTGTGGGGTAAAAATACCAGCACGTGTACCGTATGAGGCTGGAGGTTTCTGCCATTGCTCTCTCTGTTGTTGACAATTCCCTCCAGCCTCAGCAGCAGCCTCTAGAGACTGGCAGGGGCTGAGATTTCTCCCCATTTGGTTAATGAAAAAGACCAGAGGTCAAGAGATTTGCTTAAGGCCCTTGAGTTAGTAGCACAGCCTGGGTGAGAAGTCAGGTCTCTTTGAGATTCAAAGGTGGCCAGGGATGTTCCAACACTGGGCATGCATCGTCTAATGTACACCATGCCTGCACACACATACACACACACACAGCGGCACACATACATGCACACACACACAGATGCTCTCTACCTGCGCTGGCTGTCACGGACAGCAACCAGACTGTGGGCTCCAGAGGCAGCCTGGGAGAGGGAAGGCCCTTTACGGGGAAAGAAACGCAAGGGTTCCGGGTACCTAGAGGGGAGAATGGATGGTGCCCTATCTCTCCCTGAAGGAGGTGGGGAGAGGGGAGCTGCTGTGGATGGAAAGGAGAGGGACGGGGAGGTTGAGGCCAAGATGCTGGAGCTGGAGGGGAGCAAGTGCTGACTGGAAGGTGCTTATGGTTCTGCTCCCTGGGTACCCAGAACCTGAGTTTGGTCCTGTGCTTTCAGGAGGGAGACCCAGAGAGATCGTCTCCATACATCTCTAAAGTCCAGCCAGTTATACATCACACACACATTCTTTCTTGTTTGTTAATTTTTCTGTTTTTGTTTTTATGAGATAAGTTTCTCTGTGTAGTCTTGGAACTCACTCTGTAGACCAGGCTGACCTCGAACTCACAGAGATCTGCCTGCCTTTGCCTCCCAAGTGCTGGGATCAAAGGCATGTGCCACCACCGCCTGGCTCATGCACACATTCTCAAGTCACAGGGTCTATTCTTTGGAGGCAACCCTACATTGGTCTCCTTGAGGGGTGTTCAGTGTGTACGTGCCCTGTGTTCAGCACCTCAAAGGAGGTTCTGGAGATTTCCAAAGGTGGTTTGGAGCACAGATACTTCCACCTTATAAAACGCTCTGACGGGGAGTCTGTTTTGCCCTTCCACATGTGGGTCCTGGCGATCGAACTTAGTGATCAAGGTTGGTGGCACACAACCCCCACCCCACCGAGCCATCTTTCCAGCCCTGTAAAATGCCTTTAGAACCTCGAGAGCCCCATGGGAGATTCAACTCCTCCAAAAATGAGCGTGAAATCACAGGCATCTGCCTGACGAGATATCTTATTTACTCTTTCAACTTGACTTGGACGTGAGCTGCACAACCTCTGCGAGCCTCGGACGGGAGGTTCTAAGGAGAAAGTGACTCCCACTGACTCCCAGCGTGAGTTCCAAAGGAGAGAGTTCCAGAGAACCGAGGTTTGCACAGTGTGTCTCATCTTTCCCAAGACTCTACCATCTTTTTGTTTTTCCCTCATTTGGTTCCCACCAATCAAAAAGTCAAGGTAGATACTACAATCTTTGCTTGATAACAAAATTGGGGGCATAGAGGAGAGGGGTGTCGAGCTGGAGGCCTGTGGGAGCCCGTTTTCAGGTTCCTCGTGGCTTTACCCAGCAGGTCCGCATAGAGGATGATTAGGACCACGGGCCTGAGTGCAGGTGTCTGAGATGGTCTGCACTTGGCTGTGCTGGGGAAGGAGGTCTTTTGCTCCACCCCTTGACGTCTCTATAACTACCCTGGGGCAGAGACAGTCGGGGCCCATTGGAATAGGTTCCAGGCCCTCTCGAGGCTATCCTTTATTTTCTATCTGTTTATCTCCACAATATAAATCCTTCTATCTAATATTTCCTGTTGCTCACACTCAAGAAAACTCTGGGGAGCTGTGGGGTTGGTGGGTAAATGCCCCACAGAGACCATAACAGCAGCCGCAGTGAAGCCCAGACCACCAGCTAAAACCCATCTCCAAAGGCCATCAACCACAACCTGGCCCTCACATGTACCCTAAGTGTCAAGACATATTGTTCAGTGGTTCCCAAGAGCAGCATGTGACATCAGAGGGGACATTCACTTACTTCCTTTCCTCCTGCACAGAGTTCGGGTGCCTCATCTCCATCAAAGCACAGCCAAATTTCTAGAAGTCAAAACAAATGAACAGAATGTGAAGAACCTATTAGTGGATGGGCACAGAGTCTGGGGCCTTAGCTGGTAAGAGCAGAGCCTGAAGCCTGATGGATAGGTATCAGGGGCAGCCAGAGGCTGAGATGGGCAGCCAATGCCCCAGCTGCAGGTTCAGTGTATGTGTGGGGATGGGGTGGTTCACACCCAATAGGTGTGAACTCTCCACCCCAGTGTACGACTAAGTGTTGTGGTCTTTTATTGTATGAAAGCACTACCCCATGCTCAGGATTGGAGTACCTCAAACACACAGCTCACTGCGGGGACTGTTTAGCCAGGAGACACTGGCAGACAAAATTTGGTATTGTCCTATTTGCCCAAGTTGGATCAAATCAAATCCTGGCTCTGGGGCTCGGGGAGGGAGGGCTTGCTTCTGAGGGGCAGTTGTGGGGCAGAGTCCCAGCTGTGGCTATTTCCTCTTGGGGGATGGAACACCACCCTAGGGTAGGGGCATTCCCTCTCACCTCCCCGTTCTCAGGGGGGTCTCCATTGCCAAAGGTGCTGGTGACCACCAAGACCAGGGCTTCGTGCTCCAGGTGCACAATGTCATACTCCTCCATGGACATTGCCTAGGTGGGCAGGGACATGGGAAAGGGGAGAAGTGAGTGGTGACAGGGAGGGATGGAAAGGGGACAGGGATGCAAGGAGCAAGAAGGTGAGCTAGTCTGAGCTGCCTCTGTGCTGGGGCCAATGTTCTTACTATTGGCTTACTCTTCAGTGGGCTCACTAAGGACGTTTGCTGGCATGACATCTTGCTATGGCCACTCTGTCCTGAAGGATTATGGGAACCTGGGCCCTGGTCCAATGAAGTAGTTTCTAGAAGAGCAGATCTTTATGAAGATCCCTGGACTTTTTTTTTCTTTGCTTGCATATGTGTGTGTGTGTGGTGTGAAGTGTGTGTGTGTGTGTGTGTGTGTGCACATATATGTGCGTGATGTGAATGTGTATGTGTGCATATGTGTGTGTGGTGTGAATGTCTGTTTGTGGTGTGAATGTGTGTGCATATATATGTGTGTGGTGTGAATGTGTGCATGTACATATGTGTGTGATGTGAATGTGTGCGTGGTGTGTGTGTGTGTGTGTGTGTGTGTGTGTGTGTGTGCATGTGACGGTCAGAGGTTAACATTGGGCATCTTCCTCCACTGCTCTCCACTTCATTTCCTGAGGCAGGGTCTCTTAGTTGAGCCCAGAGATCACTGATTTGTCTAGGCTAGCCAGCCAGCTTGCTCTGGAGAGCTCCCCTGTCTTACTGCCCATGTTCTGGGACTACAGGCAGGCCACTACCTGGCATTTACATTTGGGTGCTGGGCATCCAAACTCCAATTGTCATGCTTAGATGACAAGTGCTTTTCTGGCTGAGCCATGCACCCAACCCCATGTCCCCAGATACTTCACGATCTTGGAGTCCTGACTACAGTTAGGGTAGGCGTGGTCTGGCAACGCCTGACCAGGTTTGCCTAGTATTTTCTCTAATCCTGCCTCCAGTACCCCAAAGGCCCTGAGCCCCTTGAGGCTGAAATGCCCACCATAGGGAGAGACTGTCACCTGCACCTTAGCATTACTTGCACACTTCTCAAAGCACTATCTGAGGAACCCCAGCCTCCCCATATGCTCCACAAGAACCAGGGATCTTGTTTGGGTCAGATATGTCTGGGAAATATGTATAGTTCATAATTTCCCAAATTATAATGGGTGTTCATAGATTAAAAGCTCTGAAAAGTCCTGATATATCCATGGAGCTGTAGCTATTGAGGTTTCTCATACCGATTCCTAGCAGGATGGGTTGTCATCAACCCATGAACATTTTGCTCTACAGATGGGGGTTTCCTGTGAACTAGACTCTTGGAGGATCCATGGGAGACCTATCTGTGTCTGATGTGTATACAAATACGTGCATTATTTCCCATGAGGGTCCAGGAGCTTACACTAGCCTTGCTCACCTTGGCATCAAAGGCGTGCTTGAAGATCTCGCACAGGGTCTTGGCATAGGCTTGTGATTTGCCTGTCTCCGTGGCATAGAGAATGGTTGCTTTGACCCTCTTGGCCATGGCTTGCCCCATCAGCTTGGCTGAGAACTTGACGGCTCTGCGAGGGAGCAGGTGGAGAGAAAAACGAGGAACAGAGAAGGGACACAAGATGCTAGGATGAGACTTAGGGACCCCTAGAGACACACAGCACCCCAGAGTTCGGAGGCCATATTGACTTGTGCATTATTTCCCCAGAGCAACAAGTTCCGAGGTCCAAGGTCGGCAATGTGGCTGCTGTTGGATGGTTGTTTCTAGTCCTGAGAACCTTGTCACCAATAATCTCCCAGCCCTGAATTAGAGAGGCTTTAGAGATTCTGAGATAAGAATTGATCTCATTTATGTATTTAGTGTGTGTGTACAGGTAGTCATGTGCTTCTGCCTTAGCCCAGGCATGGAGGTTGGAGGTCAGCCTACCGAATTGATCCTCTCCTTCCACTGTGTGGATCCTGGGATTCAGATTCAGATCCTTAGGCTTAGCAGAAAGTGCCTCTATCCCCTGAACAATCTCGCTGGTCTGACTTCAATGGTTTTATTGTTGTTATTTTTTTTTTAAACACACATAAAGGAAGAACAAGATGGCTTTATTTACAAACATACATCCAGCCAAGCTTCTGCATGGAGCTTGGTGCCTATCAGGCAGCATCTGGATAGATAGCAAATATCTCTCAAAAGACACTGTGAATTTTTAAAGACCCTGTACCTAAGCTGGGAGGAGTCTGACATCAAGTTTGAGAACTCGAAGCTAGGGGTGTAGGGGTGGCAGGGGAGGGACAGGCGCAGGGGGAGAGGAAGAGGGAAGGGCAGGAGTGGCTGCCTACCACAGACTTGGCTCTACCTTGCTGAACCTGAAACTCCCCTCCCTGTTCTTACTAGGACTCTCCTGGAAGACAAATTCCTAGACATCTCCCACCTGAGGTGTATTGGCAGGAAGTTCATCATTTTATAGAGTTAGGGAAACCACCCACACTGCAGGAAGCCTTTGCACTCAGGGGGAGGAAGGAGAGGAATAAAAGTGCCCTGGAGGGCTCCCGCTGGAAGGCTGGGAGCACGGAGAGCGTGGATAATTAACCCCCAGGGTCTCCACCCTGAACTTAATAACAATGTTTCTTCCAAGTGCTTTTCTCTCCTGGCTCCTGCAGAACGGAACTGTAGACAAAGGCTCTCCTGAGACCGTTTGGGGTGCTCTGGAGGAGGCTGCTGGTGAGCTCTTAGTGGCCAGAGGTTGAGGGGAGGCAGGAAGAAGAGAAAGGAGGGAAGAAGGGATGGATGGATGGATGAATGAAAATATCTACTAGGTCCAGGTTCATGGGATCAGGTACCGCAAGGTGGACGGGAGTCTTGCCTCTGGGGTTCCTAGTATAAATGGCACCTGCTGCACACCTGGATGCCACACATGAGAGTTCTAGAACCTGGGGGATGAACACAAGCTAGCTTAGCTTGTATCGGTGTCTTCTGCAAACAGAGGTTCCTGCTGAGGGGTCAGTGGGGTTTTCTTTCTTGGGACAGACAGCTGTTGATGTCCATTAAATCATTTTGGTGGTGTACACCACATACACCAGCTGGACCCTGGGTTAAAAGTGATTCCTTAGTGCCCTTGGTCCATAGCCTCCTGATCTTCCTTTTGGCTCAGTTAAACCTCATTATTATTATTATAATGATAGTAATAAGTAATAATAATTATTATTATTACTAATTTTTAAAAAAAGACAGGGTCTTGCCAGACGGTGGTGGCACACACCTTTAATCCCAGCACTCAGGAGGCAGAGGCAGGCAGATCTCTGAGTTCAAGGCCAGCCTGGTCTACAGAGTGAGTTCCAGGACAGTTAGAGCTATACAGAGAAACCCTGTCTTGAAAAACCAAAAAAGAAAGAAAGAAAGAAAGAAAAAAAAGACAGGGTCTTGTTATGTAGCTCAGCCTGCCTTACCTATACCCCCCATCCCGTGTGTGTGTGTGTGTGTGTGTGTGTGTGTGTGTGTGTGTGTGTGTGTGTGATGGTAGTAGCGGAATGGAAGTACCTACCACCATGCTGGCACAGGGTACAGCACCTGCCTAGCTCCAGGTATCCCCAGCTTGTGAACAGATCCCTCCATCCCCTGGTACAGGGCACTTACTCTGCCAATTTCTTGAAGCCAATCGCTCGCCGCTTTGTGGGGGTCCCGTTGGTGCCCTTCCACACATGGGTGTTCCATGGATCAGGCTGGGAAGAGAAGCAATGATACCAGTCATAGCCGTGAAGAAATTCAATCCCACCTGGCGGTGGCCAGGGCAGCTAGGGCTGCCCAGCCCTCAGCCCTACAAGGTAGGGATTCAGCCAGGGATGGCCACAGATGTCCCTACACAAGGCGATGGGCACAGCCTCCCCGCATGGTCCCACCAGCCCTTCCCACTTAGCTCAGGTCCCTTCAGACTTGTTCTAGGTGTGCACACCCTCTCCAACCCAAACTCTTCCTGGATAAGCATGTCCTCTTCCTGAATACTCATTTCCTGTTTCTGTAAGTCTCTCGGGCTACACACGTGTGTCCACAGCACTGACCCTGATAGAGATGGGCCCCTGTGGGTTGGGAAAACTTGGCCCAGGGAAGGGTAGATCTCAGGGCAGAGGGGGAGCGCAGGGCAGTGTGGGGCAGGACCTGGTATTCGAAGGATGGGGTGAGTCGATAGTTGAGCATCTCCTGGTGGAAGACAGGGGTGATGCTGCCCGACATGGGGGGCACAATCCACACCCAGTCGGCAGGGCAGCCCCCTCTGCAGCGGTATTCATTTTCCATGTGTTTGATGAAGGACTCCGTGGCGGAGTGGTGGTCAACGATGGTCACCTTGTCACTCTGCGGGAGGAGAAGGGACAAGGAGTCAGGAATGAAGAGAAGGTGGGATGTTTGGGAGCCTTCCTTACAGAGTCTGCCAAAGGGCCGCCTTGGGATGAGTCTTAGTTCTTGAAGTCTAACGGTACAGGACAAAGGTTCTGCTTGGTGCTAGTGTGCCTCCAAGACCTTCCTGTCAATCTTGCCCATCTTCCCTCCCACCTTTCTCTAACCCCAGGGACGAGCCTCAGGCAGGAGCTAGACTCTCAGGGCTTTGGTTTGTTTTTCTTGTATCTGTTTACTTATTTCATGCTTTACTTATCTTCTGTAACTATTTATCCCAGTGAAATAAAATCCCCTCAACTTAGTTTTAAGGAGTGAGTTCGAGCTGATTAGAGATCAGAGGAATGAGCCAGTGTGTGGAGGTGGGCAGACCAGTGTCTGGCGCAGGCTGGAGCTGGCGGGCATGGATTCACAAGTTGTCAAGAGACACTGCCCTGATTCCGTTCCTTCCCTCACCTCTCCTATGTCCTGAGTGTCTCCACCAGGGGCTCAGTTCCTTAATTCTCCCTGGGAAGTGGCCTCTTGCCCCACCACCCCCACAGATCTCTGCACCATGATGTTTTGTGAGGTGCTTACTCTATTCACGTCTACCCAAGGTCTGAATGAACATGCTTGTCCTCTGTCTACTCAGACTGAGGCCTCTGGTGCTCCCAGGACAGGACTGACCTCAAGTCCTGAAAGGGGAGGCTGAGATCCCAGTTAGTGTCTGGACAACTGGAAGAGTTGCCAGTGCCCACTTTCTAGGTGGTATACTTCCCACCCATCTTACTAGAACTCCTTGTGGGGGCGGGGCAGGGAGCTATGTGGCTGAGAGTGAGATTGGGTGTCGTCCCTGTGATGGGAATGTCAGAGTCTCTAAGAGATGACAAAGCATGGAGATACTGCCCTCAAACTGCAGAATGGGGGAGTATCAAGTCCAGGGTTCTCTCCCACTTCTCTGTAGCAAATGTCTACCCTGCCAAGGCCCACAAGATAGGAAGGCATGTGGACAGGAAGTAGGTCACATTGACAGATGGGAGCCCCCTGAAGGTGATTGTGTGTGTGTGTGTGTGTGTGTGTGTGTGTGTGTGTGTGTGTATTCAAGTGTGTAGGAAGGTGCATGTGTGCATGTGTGTGGAGGTCAGAGGGGAACTTTCTTCAGATGTCTGTTTGAGTCAGAGTCTCCTCTTGGCCCAGAGCTTCATCAAGCTGGGCTAGGCTGGATGGCCAGTGAGGAGCCAGGGATTCGCCTGTCTCTGCCTCCTCTATCAGCATCGCTGGGATTACAAGCATGTGTCCCCTCCATCTGGCTCTCTGCGTGGGTTTGGGGGGTTGACTTTAGGACCCCATGCTTGTGAGGCCAGCTCTCTACGATATATTCTGACTGAGCCATGTCTCCAGCTCCCAAAGGTGGATCTTGTTGGCAGAACCCTTGACACTCTGTTTGGAGTTTCTAGAAAGTTCTTTCCCCCCCTCTCTCTTTTGAGGCTTGAGCATGGCGCTGAGCCTTAGGGTACCTGGAAGCTGTACAGAACAGCAATATTGATCTCCACCAGCGCCTGGTCCTTCCACAGTGAGGACGTCTTCCTGGTGTCCAAGTCCATCTTCTTGGCTACTTCCTGGAATGGTGAAGGAAACATAGACTCACGGGCTGGCTAACTCTGGATTTCAAAGATAGCTGTGTTGTGAGTGGTGGAGTTCTTTAATTATCAGTAAACCCATTCATGGGCTCACTAACTGGCCCACAGGTTCCAAAGATTTGCTACTGACAATCTAGGTGGTAACCAAAGAGACATGGTTGGCCCTTTAGCCACAAAACTCATGTGCCAATCAATGGAGGAGACTGTGTTAATGCCTGACACTTGAGACCTGGAGAGCCAGGAGCTAGCTGCTTTCTCAGCCAACAACACTCTAGCAAAATAACTTGAAAGAAATATGTCCTGGCATTAGTATTTGACATAACAGAATGAACAGCCCGGATGAAGAGGCCTGAGGCAGATTCCTTAATTAAAGTCATGCCTTTCCCTCTCTTTGTCAAGGCTAGTCGCTGGTGGGAGCCCAGGTCTCATTACTACGCTCAGATGCCACCATCCCTCAATCTGGCTAAATTGCTCCTCAGCCCCGGCTGACATTATATATCCAGCAGCTGGAATTGAAGGGCCAGAGTGGCAGAACCTCTCATTTAAGTCCTGAGGTGACTTGGAGAGCAGAGAGCAGACTTATTAATTCACTGTCCGAGGTGAAGGCTTTCGGTTTAGCTTGGATCGGAATCGGGGGACACCTCTGCAGAAAGTGAATGGCTCCTGCTTTATGTGATATGCTTACCACCTTGGTAAATTTCTGAAATGGGGGAGGGTACACACAGCTGGGGCATTGGGTAGCATTACTTTGATTTAAAGAATAAAAATTTATTAAAAAGTGCCCTTTCTGACTTGAAGAAAAGCCAAACCACTTCCAAATGTTGCTTAAACTAGGATGTGGACTAATGTATTTTTTCTTCCTTTGGTGCCAGAGGTTTGTATATACTGGTGTTCATCTAGTAGAATCTTCTAGGGAGCTGTAAAAATGCTGATACCCAGGTCAGGCCATACCCCAGACCAATGGTGTAAGAGTCCTATGGACTGAGGCCCTACCATCAAGAAACTCTGACAACTACTATCCATAGTGACACCAGAGAATATTGCTTTGTTTTTCATGCTTTTGAAACAGGGTCTCATGTAGCCCAGGCTGGCCTGGAACTTGCCATGTAGCAGAAGACAGCCCTGAACTCCTGATCCTCTAGATTCTACCTCCTGAGTATAGGATCACAGACGTGGGCTACCATGCCTAGTGATGCCAATAGATTTTTAACAGCATAAACCTAGTGCTTGGCTCTGAGTTCTAATCTCAGCTCTTCAACTGATAGACTGTGTGAACCAAGCCCAGCCTTGACCTCTCTGTTTCTCTCTAACCGCTTTGGAAACAAGGTCAACAGTTGCAAATCGTTGTTAGGACATTTGTTGACAAACAAAATACAACAAAAAATACAAAGTCGGACTGGGGCTCTAGCTCAATGGTCCTGAGATTGCTCAAGGACCTTGGTTCAACCCCCAGCATCACAGAAGCAAACAGAAAACCAAAACCGAACAAACTTAATAAACCAAGAGCCCCAATCCTCCAGGAACGCACACATCCTGCATAGCTTCTTCAGCTGGCCCCCTACACCGAGCGCTCCTCAACTGCATGGTCAGACCACCCTGGACCAAAATATTGGAAAGAACTGCATCTGTACAAAGCATGTGAAGCCATTCCCCCGTCACTGGTCCTTGAACTGTAGAGGGACAGCCCTTTCTATAGTACCTACCCTGAGTCTAGAATCATATGCCAGCTCCAGAAGGTTCAAATATACGGGAGGCTCAGTGTAAATACTGCAGCATTTTATGTATGGGACTCGAGCATCTAAGATAGGAGTGTGTGTGTGTGTGTGTGTGTGTGTGTGTGTGTGTGTACATGTGTGCATGTGTGCATATATATGGTTATACACATGTGCACACATGTGTGTGGGTGCACACACTATATATGTTCATGTAGAGGCCAGAGAGAAGCCTCAGGCACCAGTGTTGTTCTTCGGGGGCCATCTAGCTCATCTTCCGAGGCAGGCTCTCACAGTGGCCTAGAACTTACCGAGTAGGCTAGGCTGTCCGTCCAGCGAGTCCCAGAGACCCACCTGTCTCCACTCCCCTGGTCTCGGGGTTATACATACCCACTACCAATCCTGGATTTTAAAAATGTGAGTTCTGGGGATTAAACTCAGGTTGGGTGGGAAGCCCTTCACCAACTGAACCGTCTCTCGGCCCCTCCGCAGATAGTCAGAGCTGGAAGGGCCCAGGGAATCCTCTGTGGATGTGTCAAGGGAGGACTTCATGTGCAAGGTGCTTGCACCATGTTCGCTGTGGAGGTGGCCGTGCTATTTGCTACTTCAACCTATCGCTAGGAAAGACATAGGCACTTCTGGCATTTCTAAAAGATTCACCAGGATTGCAGTTCTGTCCCACCCCTGTCCAATCTCCCAGCCCCAAAGCTGCTGAGCAGTTGTCCACTGTTCCCGCATCCAGGGACCTCACCTCCAGGATGTTGTAGCGAGAGTTGTCACAGTAGTCGCGGACGCCGATCTCTGTGCCCATGTACCAGCCGCTGAAGGGACAGGCGCTGAACTCCAGGCCGCCAATCTCGAGCAGCATGTTGGATACGGCAGGAAGGCCATACCATTTGAGCCCCAGGTCTTTAAACCAGTCAAACCTGCAGAGAGCCAACGGCCGGCCCCCCGCTCAGCGTGGAGCAGTGTCTCCCAAGCACGTGGGTGCAGCATCCTCAGGTTGGGGATGCTCCAGGCCCAGTACCCGCTGGGACCATGCAGAGAACCAGATTATTGACATCTCCACTTCCCCACAACCTCCTCTTTCCTATGCCTTCACTTTTAAATCTACGCTTGATTCCAAGCTTAATGTTTCTCGCTCTGGGAAACCTTCCCAATGTCCAGCTGGGTCCGGGTGACCTCATATTTCTCCTCTGCTGTACTGTTTTGGAACTGAGTGTTTAAAGAGCTGTTTTTCTACAGTCTTTTCTCCTCTTTGACACAAACCACAGAGGCAGGGACACAGTGGGCCCCTAAGCTAGTGCCACGGCTGGATGGAGTAAGGACTGTAAAGTTGGTTGAACGGGCCTAGAAATGAAGGGAAGCCAAGTGTGCCTCGGCATCTGGTTGTGTTCCAATGCATCAGGAGCCCCAGGACAGGTGTTCCCTGTCCAGGGAAGACTCAGCAAGGCAGGTGGGGTACCAGTGCCAGGTTGTAACATTGCAGGTTCCCCCAGAGGCTTAGCCAACAAGGTCAGCACTGTTATTTGTGTATGGGATATTTTAAATGAAGCCACACTTAAAAAAAAAAAAACATTAAAAAAAACCCTCTTTAAACAGACAGGCTCCCTCTTGTGTGACTCACCTATCATCACACCCTCATGGCAGGTCTGAGCTGAATCCTGTTTTTATTTTAAAAGTTGAGATATAGTTCATCATAGATTAAAATAATTAACTTGGTTTTTAAGGTCTGTTTTGCACATTACTTAAGTTTCTTAGCAACCTCCCTTAGGTTAGACTCCAGTCTAGCACCTCAGTGTGGCTTTCCTTCATTCATCTTATAATTACATTTATTTACTTGCGTGTGTGTGCATGCGCGCATGCGTGGTCTCGAGGACCGCTTACAGGAGTCATTTCTGTCCTCCCCGGTGTGGGCTCAGGGATCCAACTCAAGAAGTCAGGCTTGGCAGTAAGCTCCTTTACTGGCCTAGCACATCCTTTACTCTTAAAGGGCACATGCCACCTGCTTCTCTGACCTTGATCTCCTCGCTACTTCTGGGCTCTAGATTCTGTGTGAACTTGGTTCACTCAGGGTCAGCCACTGTATGCAGCTTCCTCGACGGAATGCCCATGCCCATAGTAAGACAGTAGGCATGTCTACTCATGTGACCCCCAACGGCTGGGCAAAGGGCAGGCCATGGAGTTGCTTAGGAGTAGACGTGTCTGATGGCTCAGGCTGGTTCAGAAGGACCCCTTGTCTTCCAGCCTGACAGCCAGGATGGGACCCAGGACCCTCTTGCTGTCTGTTGGGGCTGTGAGAACCTGGGGTGGGGGTGGGGCAGGAGATGGACAGAGGAGGTTTTCGGGGGGGGGTGACCCCCACCCCCAGGGCAGTTCCTCTTACTTGGGGTGCCTGATGGGCACTTCCAGCACCAGCTCTGGGGGGATCTGGAAGAGCTCAGGGTCATTGCCGTTGGCCTGGAGCAGGAGTGGCAGGACATCGAAGCGGCCTCTCGGGGCTTTCCAGCCCTGCTGTATGCAGATCTACAAACAGAGTCCCCCTGTCACATCTCTGCCCCTGCCCCTCCACACACAGCAGGCACAGGGGGCCGGGGCAAGCAGAGGTCCTCACACAAGCTCTCTGGGGCCTCTCAGTCATGAGAGGAGCTTAAAAAAAAGAAAATAAAATCTGATCTCACCATAGAACCAGGGCAACTTCTCCAGGGGACACAGGTCAGCACTGTCCAGAAAGGGGCTCCTGGGCTGGCTGGGCACACAGAGGGGAGGAGGGCTGAGTCTGACTAACTGTGGCATCCCCCACAGGCTAGCTTTATGTGTGGCATTAAGTGATGCAAGATACAAAGGAGATCTCCAATGCTGTGGCTCACTGTCCACACACAGCTGTCCACAGACACAGTGAGACACAGGAGTCCAAGTGTTCTGGAGGCCTCATTAAAAAGAAAAAAACACCCAAGAAAGGAAGCTCATTTCATTAGCATACTCATGTTAAACTGTGAATTTTAAATCCAACTATGTACCTCATATGAATAATAATTCATTAACAATGGATTAAGATTTTAATGAGACATTTGACACCAAAATTAAATAAAACATTTGTTCATTTACTAAATATATTAAAATCCATGTTTATAGAATATAATAAAGTGCATTAAATATCAATATTCATTTACTAAATGTATACATTTTTATTATTTGATTTTTGTTTTAAGTGTTCTCTCTGCGATGTGTGCATATTGTGTATGTGCTTATGTGTGTAGGTTCTCAACCTTATTTTATTAGAGAGGGTCTTTTAAAAAAAACAAACCTTTATTGTTTTTATTTTATGTGTGTGGGTGTTTTGCTTGGGTGCATGTCTATGTACGAGGTGCATCCCTGGTGCCTGTAGAGGCTAGAAAAGGGTGTTAGATTTCCTTGAACTGGAGTTATAGACAGTTGTGAGTCACCATGTGGGTGCTGGGAATTGAGCCAGGGTCCTCTGGAAGAACCACTCATGCTGTTAAGCATAGGGCCATCTCTCCAGCCTTGAGGGTCTCACTGTGTAGCCCTGACTGTCCCGGAACTCACTAAGTAGACCAGGCAGGCCTCTGGCTCCAGAGTGCTGGACCGAAGGTGTGCGCTACCACGCTGGGGTTCTACAACTTTTTTGAGACATGGCCTCTGGCTGCACCTGGAGCTCACAGGTGTGGCTAGCTCGGCAGGCGACAAGCAGGATCCTCCTGTCTGCAGCTCCTCTGTGCCGGTATTACAGGCATGTGTCTCTGTGTCGAGCTTTCTGTGGGTGCTGGGGATCCACGTTCAGGCCCTCAAGCTCGTGCAACAAACTCTTTGCTTACCGAGCCACCTCGCCAGCTCTATTTTGTTTTGAGACACAGTCTCACTAGGTAGCTCAGGCTGGCCTCAAACTCACAACCCTTCCACCTCAGTCTCCAGAGTGCTGGAAGTACAGGTGTACACCACCACGACACACAAAGAAGTGAGTCTATTTTAAATATGATATTTAGTAGTAAAATTAAATATATTTAATCCATGAAGTTTCTTAATTTATCCATATGCTAATTTGCTCTACCCTACTACTATAGTTTCAAAATATACTCAATATAAAACTACTGATGAGCCCTTTCCCTGTTTGTGGTCGTCTTGGAGATCTCTTGGTTGGGGTCAGCTCAGCTGTGTAGCATGCTTACAGTCATATGCATGCACAGGCCACCATCGGGGACACGAAGGGCTCCATATGACAACGTGGCCAGGTTTGGGATGTTTCTGTGTGCGGTATGAGTGGAAACAGAAGTCCTACATCTTGACTTCAGGAGGACACATCCTGGCCAGGGATGGTTCTGGACACAGATAAGGAAGAAGATTGGGGCGCATGGTCATGTTCAGCTAAGCAGGAGCCAAGGTCAGCCAAGTACACGCTTGGCAGTTAGTGCTCAGCCAAGTAGAACGGAGTCTGGGGAGTCGTCTGGCCCAGGCTCTGAGTGCACAGGTGCGGCTCCTGGTTGCCCTGGTTACAGTCAGTTCTCAGGATTATCACATTTCAATGAGAAAAGCCTTATGCATATGAAGTTAGCACACAGGGGTGGGGAGAAAAGCAGGGTGTGTGTGGGTCGAGTAAAGGGGGACCTGGATATTGGCATCTGTTTGCTGTGTAACCGGTGGGCACAGCCTATTTGATAGAGTCTCTTCCCTGAACTGTGGCTCACGGCTCACTGTGTCTACATGGAAGGGACCCTAGGAAGGGAGATGGGCAGTCTTGGTTCTCTTGGTAGCTTGGGTCAACTTTGGTCCTCAGCATTGTGGTATACAGATGCCTGGGTGAGTCAAGCTCACTCCAGGAAGGACTGATAACTCAAACTTTTTTTTTTTTTTTTCCAAGATACGGTTTCTCTGTGTAGCCCTGGCTGTCCTGGAACTCACTGTGTAGATTAGGCTGGCCTCCAACTCACAGAGATCCCCCTGCCTCTTCTTCCCAAGTGCTGGGATTAGAGGCATGTGCCACTACACTTGGCTCAAACTATTGATCAACACACGTCTGTTGTTGCTCAGGAAAGGTGGCCAGGGATGTGTCTTCACTGGACATTTCTCCTGGTGGGAGGCTGGAAGACCTTCCCTAGGGTCCTAGACATTACTTCACTCAATTAATAGTTGAGGACAAGTTCCTCGGCACTGGTAAGACTCAGTCTATTCAACTCTGAAAGGGGGCAGAAGCTCCCATAGGGAGGGCTGTGTCGTGAGAATGAGGTCACAGGTTGTTACGTGTAAGAGCAGGTCTGAGGAGTGGGTTCTGTGTTCCTTGCTGGCTGGCCCCTCTGGGATAAAGCATTCAAGTGGAAAAGCATGGGGGAACCGAAAGCCCGACCAGGGTAGGGCTTGGTGCCTCTCAGCTCACCTCTGTAAATTGCACATTGGCTGGGTCCCCCAAGGTAGAACCATCTGGCTGCTTGTAGCCGGCATAGCGGATGAGCTGTGAGTTCCACACTCGGAAGTCATGCTTACCGTCAGTCCTCTGAGGAAAGATAGTGATGGCCGACCTTGGGAGAGGGGAAAGGACATGAGTCACCAGGGCGGGATTTGCCCTTTGGAGGACACAGTGACAAAGCTTGGGGATCGGATGTTCGGGTCCCTAGCTGTGGGAAAGGAGTTGAGTTACCAGCTCCTGCCACAAAACCCATATTCTGTGCAAGGTGCAGGGTGGGACACATATATCCTGGCTTGAAGTTGTGACCCTCCTACCTCAGCCTCCCTAGGGCTGGCATGAGAGAGATGTGCCACCACACACTGCAAGGCATACGCCCTCCTGAGGGATGTGCCGCCACACACTGCAAGGCATATGCTCTCCTGTCTGAATGTCATGTTCCATCCTTCGTCTGAAATCCCTCTCTGCTGCCACAGGCTCACAGCCAAGGCTGCGCTAGGTTCTATTTCCATAAACAGCATTTGAGATGGAGCTCCCTGGACCCTGTGTCTGAGCACGTTTTGTAGGTCTTACTCTCTAGGCCAGGGGATGCAGTATTTGCTGCTGCAGGCCACGATGTCACTGATGCCAGAGAATGAGGACAGAGTCTGGGCTGAAGGCAACTCACGGAGGCAAAAACCGAGGTTCCGGCATCTCTTGGTGAAAAAATCTCCGCACCACGTGGGAGACAAGCAAGCCGCCTTCCCTCTGGCATGAAGACATGTGGCTATGTGTATAAGTGGCCACCAGCCAGAGCCTGTTTGTGTGCACATACATTTAAGAAGCCTGTTGACAAACAGCAGAGCCACACATAGCGAGTAGGGTGTGATCCTCGCTCTCCACGTGGGAACTGAGCTGGAGGGAGACAGAAGCATGGCCACGCCTCCTCGTCTGCCTTTCTGGAGCTACCTGAGGGCAGTTGGAAGGCCTGTGCCGTTGAGTCACTCGCTCAGGCGTAAACTATTTCGGCTCGCGCCGTACATCCTTCTGTGTCTGTGGTGTAGTTTCGAGACCCGAGATTTACATCGTAAGAAAACAATCCTAAGTGATTATTTTAATTAAGCTCTCCATGAAGCTCCTCTCCCCAAAGTAGATCATTGAACACAGCAGAGGGGTGCTGCCGAGTGTGGGGTGACCCCCCTCCTCTTGCCGGCTCACAGTGTCCCTTGAAAACCACCAGAAGAGCCCCTCAGCGACTCGAGGGCTTAGCCTTGGCAAGGCCCGCCATCATTCAGAGTTTAGAATATGCTGGAAGGTTCTCTTTCTCTTTCTATGTGTGTGTGTGTGTGTGTGTGTGTGTGTGTGTGTGTGTGTGTGTGTGTACATGCATGTATACGGAGGCCAGGGGCGCATCGTGCTTTTTGAGACAAGGTCTCTCAGTCATCATGGAGTTCACTGACTATGCTAGGCTGGCTGGACAGCAGGCTCAGGAATCCATCTCCACTTCTGCCCCTGGGATGGCAAGCGCGTACCACTACACCTGGCTTTTTAAAACCTGGGTTCTGGATTTGAACTCAGACCCCCCGTGCTTGTGTGGTGAGCACACCTCACCAGCTGAACATCCTCTCTCTAGCCCATTTGCTGGAAAGTTCTTTGATGTTTTCTCAGGGCGATGTTACTTAGCAAAGAGTCCTAAACATGAATTCCTCGCATACAAATTATTTCTGTCTCTACTGGTGGCTTTAGGCGGCGAGGAAATCCACACCGGAGGCAGACAAGCCTTCTCTGTACGAGCTCAGGGCACCCCAGGGTGGAGGGTTGCGGGAATATCCCTGAAAAAGCCTTGGGTGTTTCTGAGGCGGGCCTGATTCTCAGCAGCGGGGGACAGAAGTCACCAGCAGGATTGACAAGTGCAGCCAGCTGTGGATGGGGTCTCATCTGTGAGGGAGCAGCTGAGGCCAGTGTGGAAAGCACAGACCAAGGTGCCTCCCTGCCTCAGCTGGCTCCTGTAGGCTATGTTCTTTGTATTGCTCCAAGAGCCCAAGGTGGGGTTAGATGGGGCGGAACTGGCAGGCGCAGTGTCCCGCGGAATGGGAGGCAGCCACGGACAGCAGGGTGGGATGCTGTGAGGCCTGGCTCTACTTGGAAATGGGAGTTCGTTATTATTATTATTTTCTTCTTTCTAGGAATCCTAACTAGTTCCCTGTCCTCTCCGTGGGTGGCAGGGAACTACAGTCCAGCGAGACGCTCAGTTTTCTGTTGTTCTTTCCAGCAGAGGAGGAGCAGGGGAGAAGAATGCCAGGCTATTTCTGCCATCTGGGCTGCCTCCCCAGGAGGGGACAGCCTTCTCTCCCGGCAGCTGAGCCATATCCAGAACTAGAACTCCATGCTGCAGGGACAGCACCTGCCCCACCCAGCAGGACAACTCACCTGAGGTTCCCTTTGTTGGTGGCGTACTTCACGTGGTTGCAGATGTAGTTGAACATGCCGTGGGCTGTGGTGCAGTCTCTGGCATCAAACACCTGCAAAAAAAAAAGTGCATGGTGGGATTGCTGGCTGCAAAAGTGCATGGTGGGGATTGCTGGCTGCAAAAAGTGCATGGTGGGATTGCTGGCTGCAAAAGTGCATGGTGGGGATTGCTGGCTGCAAAAGTGCATGGTGGGATTGCTGGCTGCCTCCCATCTCCCTGGCAGCCCCAGGGAGGGCTTCCTTTCTAGGGGACCCTGAATTCACTCCAGCTGCACCCCATCTTAGATATCCAGCCTCGCTATTCTCGAGGTCCAGGCTGTAAAATTTTGTATTGCCTTTTCTTTTTATGCTAATAACTGAGTAAATATCTCCAAAAATATGCACAGAGGGCAAATGACTAGGAGAGCGGGGTGGTGGAGAAAGGAGTGAGCTGTAACGGGCTGGTTTATATTTTCTGTGGGGTCACCAGGCATTTCAAAACAAGCAAAAAAAAATCAAATAATCTAGAACAGAGGGTGGAGGTGGGGGCTCACGAGACCCCACTCTGCCCTGAGGAGCTACTGGCAATTGATGGCTTCTTGCTTTCTTTGGTGGCATTGCACTGAAGAGCTGACCACGCCCCAGTGAATAACCCCAACCCCTGCCCCCCTCCTCGCCCCGCCAGCTCATGCCAGAAGCCAAAATCAAATCAGTGGGTGACAGAACATAACAATAAAATATAGGACTGGACGTAGAAGAGGACCAGCTGGGAATGTGAAGGCACCTAGAGAAGGGGAGTGCACATGATCAAAATACGTTATAGAAATGAAACACTATAATGAAACCATCAGTATGCAGAATATACGCTCACACAGCCCGTTGAACAGAAAGCCTTGATCCTACAAACCAATCTACTTGTAACATTAAACTGCTCTCTAGGACAGACTCATGCCAGAGACACAGAAGTGAACACCTTCAGGCAGGTGCAAGAAAAAGGGAGGGTTGGGGTCTTCAGCAAACAGGACAGCCTGGATCCTACATGGAGGTGTGGCAATGTCATTCACTGGAGAGCCGTGTTCCAGTAGATCTCCACCAGACTGGATCTCCTTTGAAGTTCCCTCTGCCCCCTCGGCTCGCTCCCTCCCAGAGGGTCTCCCAGGCGTCTGAGCGTCACCACCCACCTGCAGCTTGGACCACTGGATCCTGCCCACACATCGAGCAGCATTCCGCCAAGCATGCTTGGCGCCGTAGATGAGCTCAGTGTCCTTGAGCTGGTAGGTGCTGGTGCTTTCGATCTCCTTGTTCACCTCCTCCAGCCTGTCCATGTGGGCCTTGGAGCCAAACCTAAGGGAGCGGGGACAGAGAGGGGGCCGCAATGTGATGGCTTGGAAGTGTTCCGTGAGTGAGTGTGTGTGTGTGTGTGTGTGTGTGTGTGTGTGTGTGTGCGCGCGCGCATGTGTGTGTATGTGTGTATATGTGTGTCTGTGAGCATGAGTGTGTGTGTATGTGTGTGTGTATGTGTGCATGTGTGTATATGCATGTCTGTGTGCATGAGTGTATGTGTGTGTGCATGTGTGTGTATGTGTGTGTTGTGCATGTGTGTATATGCGTGTCTGTGTGCATGAGTGTGTGTGTATATGTGTGTCTGTGTGCACTAGTGTATGTGTGTGTGCATGTGCGTGTGTGCGTGTGTGTCTGTGTGTCTGTGTGCACAAGTATATGTGCATGTATGTGTCTGTGTGTGTGTCTGTGTGTGCATGTGTGTATATGCGTTTCTGTGTGTACAAGTGTATGTGTGTGTGCATGTGTGTATGTGTGTGTTGTACATGTGTGTATATGTCTGTGTGCATGAGTGTGTGTACATGTGTGTATGTGTGTGTGCGCATGTGTGTATGTGTGTGTGTGTGTGTGTGTGTATACGTGTTAAAGGCTCAAAGCTCTGTGCTACTAACAGGTGAAGGAGCTTTTATGAGGTGGAGAACAGTGGGTGTCTTTCTCAATCTCTCTCCTTCTTACTTTTAAAGGCAGGGTCTCTCACTGAACCAGGAGCTCATCAGTTTTGCAAGGTTGGCGGTCCAGTGAGCTCCAGGGATCCGCCTATCTCTACTCCACCCATAGTGGAGTTGCAGACACACACCAACATGCCCTGTTTTCACAAGAGTGCTGGGGATCTGAACTCAGGTCCTCACACTTAAACGGTGAGCATTTTCCCACTGGTCCAACAGCCCAGGCTCCTGTACTTGCCTTTTAATGGATGAGTAGTATTGGTCGAGAAATTCTTTGGCTAGTGGGAAGAGCTGGTCCTTGGTGTGGACGTCTTCTGGCTTCCGAGTGTGCTGGGATGGCAGCATGATAGAGCCCATGCAGATGTGCTCTGTGCACCCTGTTTCCTGGGGGCCAAGAAGGAGGTAAGTGAGTGTCTGGCTTCTCGCCACCAAGGTTAGCAGGTGTCATGACTGAGGACCAGGGCCCGGACTCACAGAAAGCTTGACTTGGTCTTCTATTCCAAAGGGATCTCCCAAACAAGCTTTAGATCATTGCTGGACATGACTGGTTGAAGCCCTCGAGGAACTGCCCAAGGTGTTTGCACTGGTCAGGTAGGGAAGGGGCCCTGCCACTGAACACACAGACACTGGTGCAACAGCCTAGTGTCTGTCTGCCTCTGACATCTCTACCTGAATCCTCTATCCTCTATCTGTCAATCATGTACCCATCTATCATCTACCTATCATCTATATATTATCTATCTATCTATCTATCTATCTATCTATCTATCTATCTATCATCTATTATCTATCTATGACCTATCATCTATATAGCTATCTATTCATCTATTATCTATCTATTAGTCTGTCATCTAGGTATCAATCAATCATCTACTTTTAATTTTCTATCTAATCTATCATTTATCATATGTCAATCATCTATTATCTACCTATCACCTATCTATCATCTATTATCAACCTATCAATAATCTATCAACCATCTATCTATATGTCTGTCTACCAACCCTCTATCCATCCATCATTTATTAACTCTAATGTATCTACTATCTATCTACTCATAATCGACCCATCCATTAGTTATTTACTCATCTATTTATCATTGAACATCTCTCTCACTATCATCTATCTGTCTGTCTGTCTATTTATTATCTATCTATCTATCTATCATCTATCTATCTATCTATCTATCTATCTATCTATCTATCTATTTATCTATCATCTATCTACCTGTTTATCTATCTATCATCTTTTTTTTTTTGTTTTGAGACGGTGTCTCATATAGCCCAGGCTGGCCTTGAACTCACTATGTACCTGAGGTTGGCCTTAAGTTCTTGACTCTCTGCCTTTACCTCTCAAGTACTAAAAGTACAGATGTGTGCCGTTACACACCCATTTCCAGAAAAACTGTTTTTATTCTATGTTGATCAAAGAGAACTAATAATGACATTGTCATCCTCATCTCATCATCTGTTGTTGTCAATATTATTATTATTTACTACTACTGAGACAAGGTCTCATACAGCCCAGGCTAGCCTATATGGCCAAGGCCAAGGATAACCTTTGAATTTCTGACTCTGTTGCCTCCACCTCCTGAGTGTAGAGATTACAGTCACGCACCACCACACCACTTGTGCGCAGGCGTGTAAACCCAGGGCTTTGGGCATGCTAGGCAAGCACTTAAATCAAGCTCCCCTCCCCCAGTTCCTAATAATGTGTCTGAACACACCCTACGGCAGACTGATGTCGAAGGTGGCCGTAGCTCTTCCCTTCCGTGCACAGCATCCCCTGTGACGTGATTCTACAGCACCTCCCCCGAGATGCAGTCGGCCCCTCATCCCTCGGATCTGTTTGCTTTGCACCCATAGAATCCAGTAGGAGTGACCCTGGGCCGTGTGCCAGCCTAGGTCTCAAGAGTCTTGTTTGCTAACGGAAAATAGAGAGATCTTGCAATCTTCGGCAGCCCTGGGGGTAAGCCCAAGCTTGCTTGCTGGGAGAGGAGAGGCCATGTAGAACACAGTCACATTCTGCCAGGGCTATCCTAGAGCAGCCTTCTCGAGGGACTGAAGGTGCATGAGATAGACCCCATCAAAATCAGCCACTTCTTGGCCAGGTCTGCCGAGCCACCTGGCTAGACTGCGGACTTTAAAAAGTAATACATAGTAGTTGTTTTCAGCCACTGAGTTTGAGGCCCGCTTGTTACATTGCTCTAGCGGACAGATACAACACTCCTTCAAGCGGCTCATTTTTTTTTTTTAAACAAAAGTGGAAGCCAATGGGTTGGAGTGTTGAGTATTAAGAATGTGGTAAAGAACAGAGGCCACAGTGTGAAGCGAAGGAACGATTGGTTTGATACCCCATCCATGATAACACTGTAAGAGGCAAAGGATGTGTAAGGATCCTTAAATTCTGCTGGGAGCAGGGTGCTCACACATAAAAACCCATCAGTGGGGCATCCAGGGAGGTGTGAGGCCATGCCTGCCGACCCTCTGACTGTCACAACATGGGTGGGGATTCTGGCCTCTCATGGGGGGAGCTTCAGGTAGTGTTGATCACGTTGCCACACACAGGACCCCCCCACAGATACCCCCCCCCTCTTGTGAGGTGGGTCGGTCCCAACACTCACCAATGTACTCTTAAGGTGCAGAGTGTCAGTGAGGACCACGTCTGTCTCCCAGTTCTTGACCTTGAGGAAGCGGGGGCACCTGGAAGGACTACCATTCTTGGTAGGCGACTGTCTCCCCGAGGCAGGGGGCTGTAAATGAGAAAGGAGGTGACATAAGAGACCTTTAGGCTTTGCTCTTTCTAGAGTTTTCTCGGGGTCACCCACTACCTTCACAGAGAGAAGGCCCCAACCTTCCCTCGGTGTCAGGTGTGAGGTTCCCAGGAACAAACAGATCTGCCTATGCAAAAGACTCAGAATGGCATGAAAAGATGTTATGGATTCAGTCCTGGGGTAGGAGGTAGAAGTTCATAGGCCTTCAATGTCTTTGCCACAGAGTCAAGAATATCTAGAATAGACTATGCATTCTTTTTTGGTGTTTATTTGTTTGTTTTGAGACAGGGTTTCTCTGTGTAGCTTTGGAGCCTTTCCTGGTACTCTGCTCTGTAGCCCAGGCTGGCCTCGAACTCACAGAGATCCGCCTGCCTCTGCCTCCTGAGTGCTGGGATTAAAGGTGTGCGCCACCGCCACCCGGCTCTAGACTATACATTCTAATATCTAGAATACCTTATAGAGACTCAGTGAACGTTTGTTGAATGAATAAATGATAGAAGAAACTAGCAGCTGTTGAGTAGTTGCGGTCCTTAGAGTTGTAGAAACCAGGTCATTTGGTTGATGGGGACACCCCCACAGGAGAGGCAACCGGGGAGGGAGCAAGTCTGAGCTGTGTGACTCACGCATAGGCAAGTTCTAACTCCCAAGTTCTCACGGCCACGTTTCATCTTAACTCAGAACTCATGGCCAGAGCAGACACTGGCCAGCTCAGCCTTCTGAAACAGGAGAGAAAGAATAAACAGATATAAAGATGATAAGGTGGCAGGTGGGATGAGAATGCAGAGGGAGGGAGGGGAGGGATGGAACCTGAGTAGAGGAGGGAGAGAGGTGAGCACGAGGGCCTGTGGTCAGGATGAGTTTGCTAAGTTCAAAGGACCAGGGGGCTGCGGAGCTGGCTCAGTTGCTTCACCAAGCACATGGACCTGAGTTTGATTCCTGGAATCCATGTGAAAAACCCAGGCACAGCCACGTGAGGGGGAGAATAGGGACGGGAAGGTTAAAGGTCAAGCTCATGGCTCACAAGCTTGGAGGGGCTGAGGCAGGAGGACAGCTATGAGTTAGTTACATGATGGCACTGGCAGCCTGAGTCTTTGAAGACCAGCACTGCTTTCCTCCCTCAGTCCTGGGTGTCGCTCTGGGCTGCTTGCATTGGTGCCCTGGAGACTGAGTGACAGCAAGAATCCCGGAGGGAGCGGTGGACATGGCGTCCCCATCAGGGTGGGAGGGCAGAGGTTCGGAGTGTGGTAGGGAATGAGGACAAGGTGTAGGGTGTGGCTGGTGGAGGGGTGCCTCAGCCCTCCCCACCAGGCAGCAGAGAAACAAAATAACAGGCCAATGGGAGAGCCTGGGTAGCACACCAGATGCCTTGCTGGGGCGGCTGTACTTGGCTTTGATGTTTTAATTAGCCATCAGTGACACTGGATGACCCGGGAGGGGACAAATGAACAGACAGAGACGCGTGTAGCGGACAGAGGCCCTGCATACAGGACACAAATGGCTTTTCTGAGTGGGAACCAAGGTTTAGGCTCAAAATGCAGATTAGCGTGCCCAGGACCATGAGGCTGGAGCGGGCACATGTGGACTGAGCTGGCGGCCACACTCGTCCTTTCCTGGCTTTGCGTCCGCTGTAGGATGATGGAAGCTTCTGGGTGTTGGGGGCGGGGGGGGCACCTGCTCTAGCTGGAGGCTTGCAGAAGTGTGAGAGGAGGCCTTGTAATGATTTTCTGAACTCACTCTGCCAAGGGGTTTGCTGAAGCCTGAGAGAGAGGCCTGGGCACTCAGGCTCCATGGAGGCTGAGGGACCCCACACAGGTGATAATGCTCGCCTTGTAACTGGGGAGCAGGTATGACTCAATGGTTGTCCTGAGGCAGGGGTCTGGGCTCTGTAGCCCATGGGCCCAACCAATGTGTGCCTGTGTGTTTCTGTAGAGCACATTTTCTCATTTTTCCACGGTTCAATATAAAAACCCAAACAAGAACGGTACTTTGTGTTTCATGAACATGATACAAAGCTCAAGTTTCAGTAGTAAGTTTTTCACTGGTCATCCATCCTGTTGCCTGTTTCTTTTGTGAGGCGCTGGGACTGAACCCAGGCCTTTATACACACTTGGGTGAGTGTTCCCCACTGAGCTACATCCCCAGCCTTTGACACAATTCTTTTACATTTTCCAGACAGGCTTTGCACTCTCTGTGTAGCCCAGGTTGACCTTGAACTTGTCATCCTTCTGCCTCAGCCTCCTGAGTAGTTGGAGACATGCACCTCCGCCATCAGGCCTGGCCTGGTTATGGCTTCTTGTACATGATAGTGTCAGTGTGTTGTAATTAGGACAGAAACCAAGACTGGAGAGTCCCCAAAGCCAAAGATGTCTCCAGTTTTGCCACTGGCCTATTTTGCTCAAATGCCATTGGATTGGAGATCTTTCCAGAATTTCTAGGAAACAGCCCTGTGTGCCCTGCTCTCCAGCGACCCTTACTACATGCTAGACATCTTCACAGCACTTAGCACAGCCTGCAGGTGGGCTTTTGTGCGTGTGTGTGTGTGTGTGTGTGTGTGTGTGTGTGTGTGTGTGTGTGTGTAGAGGTCAGAGGACAACCTTGGGTGTTATCTCAGGCACTATCCACCTTATTTTGAGACAGGATCTTCTATTGGCCAGAAACCCACAAGTAGCATGGGCTAGCCAGCCAGTGAGCCCCAGGGGTCCACCCCTCTCCATTTCTCCAAGTTACAAGTCTAAGTTAAAAGCACCATGTCTGACTTTCTCCTTTGATCTTACCATGCTTGAAACTGTGGAGTGGCCTAAGGACTCTGCACAGCCAAGGACTGGTAAGGTCTTAATTTAGGGAGGATAGAGAAACATGAAGCTGCTTGGCTGTAGCTAAGGTAATAGAGGTGCCTGGACTCTTTGTGGGGTCACAACCTGACAGACCCATCATAAAGTGAAAATATCATAAGATGAAAATACGTTATGACACCTAACCCACGGGCCATCCCGGCTCCGTAGCGAAGCTCACTGTAGGTGCTGGGTGTTTCTCCTTGTGATTTCTCACCGATAGGGAGCTGCAGCGATTGGGCTGCGTATTCCAGCATAACCTGTAGTACTATTTCTACAGAATAAATATTGCTTTCTCACCATCGTGAAACTGAAATGCTAAGGATCTCAAGGATTGTGGGAGGGAGTGGGGGAGGGCCAAGAGTCTTGAAGATGCTTTCTCAACACTGTGGTGGTGGTGGTGGGGGAGGGTGGAACAGCCGGAAGGTAGATCTTCTGGAAGTGGGGCTGGAAGAGGGGAGCCGGGCTAAGCCTGGTGTACAGGAACAGCAGCCGAGGGTCTGGGGTGTGAGAAAGGCCAAGTCAGCTGGGTGGCTTCCTGTCTGGGCCATAGATGTTCTGAAAACTTGATGAGACACTCTCAGACTCTGAGAAGCATGGGGGAGAATGTGGGAGCTGGAGGGAGGAAGTGTTTAAGGTAGGAAGCCAGAACCTCAATATGACAGGAAGGTGTCAGAGCAGGGGCCAAGGACCTGTGTGTTCCCAATAATTGTGTTCCCTCAATTCCTTACATCGATGCCCCAAAGCCCCATACCTCTGAATGTGACTGTGGTGGTCACTTGAGAGGGTCTAGAATCACCAATGGAGACAGGCTCCTGGGCATGCCAGCAGGAGAGTTTCCAGATTAAGTTCACTGAGGTGAGAAGACCGACCTCTGACTGTGAGTGTCACAGTCCTGTGGGCTGAGCTCCAGCATTCATCTCTCTGCTTCCTGACTGTGGATACAATGTAACCAGCTGCCTCACACTCCTGTCCCCATGCTGTCCCCTCCACCCTCTAACAGAGAGCCGGAATCAACCCTTCCTTCCATGGGTTGCTCTGGTTGAGCATTTTGTCTCGGTAACAAGGAAAGGAACTGATACAGTACCCCAACTGAAGGCAGGGTCTCTATGAAGGTCACAAGTTAGAATTCAGTCACTATGTAGTCTTTCATTCAACATGGCTGACATTATGTAGAAAAAGGAAATTCAGGGACAGACACTCCCTCACCTAGAGAGAAAACCTTATGATCATGAAACTGGCTATTACCCGCCACAGAGAGAGGAGCCGTTCCGCTCACACCTTGACTTTGGGCTCTCTCTGTCATAACCATGACACAAAGCACTAGGCTGTCAGGACTGGGTTATGCAGCCCGGGTGAGTGAGCCCTGGAGCTGAGCCCAAGCTTGTGTGGCGTCAGCCAGCATCTCCTTTCTTCCTTGTTGGCACCAGCCATGGCTGCTCTGTGACAGCCCTGCGTCAACCTGCCTCCTCTGGACTTGTCCTGAAATGAGGACAGCAAGCCAGGGATAAGCTGGGCAGCAGGCCACCACACCACAGGGGCTAGACGCCGCCTACTGTGATCTTCCTGCAACCCTGGGCAACGCCTGCTCCAACCTGCGGGGACGACTTCTTCAGGAGATCCAGCCTAACCCAGTTATGGTGGTGGAGCATCCATGCCACGAGCAAATTGTTGCTTGGAGCACGGAACCAAGTGTGCTTAGGACCTGAGAATGGTTTCTGTGGGGTATGCACAAAGCATTGTATCCAAAGTGATCTGGTCCCTGCAGTGACCCTATGGATGCCAGCAACCGCTCACTCTGTTTCCTTTCCCCAGTCTATCATGTTTAGTCCATGGGGGTGGCGAGGAGGAGTACCCAGGAAGTAGACCTGCTCTAGTGGAGGCAGCTCAGACCCCCAAGATGAAGAGACCTTTAAACTAGAATGTGAGCCAGGGAGGGACGGCCCAGTTTCTGAAAAGCTAGCTGTGCAAGCCTGAGGACCTGAGTTCAGAGCCCCAGCACCCATGGAAAAAAGCCAGGGGTCACAATTTGTGCTTGGAACCCCAGCACTGGGACGGAGGACAGGTGGATCCCTGGTGCACTCTGGCCAGTTGGTCCAGTCAAAATGGGTTCAGTGAGAGACCCCAGCTCAGAAAAATCAAGTGGAATCACCCACTGGGGCATGAACAACCTACTATAGGCAACACTAACTGGGTTATAAAAAAAGAAAAACCACAAAAGGACATGAAGTTGGGAAGGAGACAGAGGGTATGTTAGGGTAGGGACAGTGAGGAGGGCTAGAAGGAGGGGATGCAGGATGGATATGACCAAGACGTATTGTATCCGTGCAAGGAATTTTTGAAAATAAAAAATAGAGAATGTTGAAGGTGACACCTGGCATTGACCTCTGAACACCATGTCCACACAAATACATGTGCATAGGCATCCACACATGTGCACTTGCACATGCATGCCCCCCCCCAAAAAAAGCTAGAAAACTCACGTTGTCCCCCATCCTGGAGAGAGGTTGTTCCAAGACCACCCTAAATTTGGCCCTGTGACCACACCACACTAGAACGGCTATGTGCCCAAGAAATTAATTTTAATAATGAATCCTGTAAATACCTGTGGTTCATTTCCACTGGGTCTTGTCCTGCATGTGAACTTACTAAACACGCATGTGTTTAGCCTTTCAGGTATCTTGGGAGCATGGGGAAGTAGAGGAATGAAGGGAGGGATCTCTAGAGCTGTTAGGATTTCTGTCGGGAGGTCAAGGGGCCTCAGCTATCAGTTGGGAAAAGGGGTGGGCAGCTCAGCCTAAGCTAGGGTTCTGGGAAAAGGATTTTGATAGACTGCTACACAGTGACTCAGTATTGAGAGAATTCTCCCTGGCTTCCCATCAAATGCCATGGCCTCACTAGGTGGGACAGCCTGCATCGAGTACACTTGCTATGGAAACAAACTGTTATCAGAATATGTGGAAGTTCCCACAGGGCTGAACCCAAACACTGGTCTAAGGGCATTCAAACCCCATTTCCTGGCTCCACTCTGGCTCTGACCCCCAGACAGCAGGACTTGGTGTCTTTGTGTACATGTGGGGTGTGTGTGTGTGTGTGTGTGTGTGTGTGTGTGTGTGTGTGTGTGTGTG
>CABHPR010156023.1:30806-41214 GCA_902168415.1 Peromyscus melanophrys
GTGTGTGTGTGTGTGTGTGTGTGTGTGTGTGTGTGTGTGTGTGTGTGAGTGTGTGTGTTGCATACACTTCAGTGTACAGGTCACATGTTTGTGCCTGCAGAGGGCAGAGCAGGAGGCAGGGCATCAGGTGTCTTCCTCGTCACTCTATGCCTTATGCCCTTCAAGCAGGGTCTCTCCCTGAACCTGAAGTTCACCACATTGCCTAGGCTGGCTGGCCACCAACCTCTTGAGATCCTCCCGTCTCCAGCCACAAATGCTGGGATTACAGGCATGTACAGCCATGCCTAGCTTTTTATGTAGGTGCTGGATTTGAACTCAGGTCCTCATACTTGCTCAGCAAGTGCTCCTACCCACTGAGCCATCTTGCCAGCCCAGTCTCCTATGTACTAGAAGTTGTCTCTAGAAACATTACCCAGGTAGCTGCACTGCTGCATTAGGTAGAGGGTAATAAAAACAATAGTCGTTCAATACAGACGCAATTTTGTGAGTATTTTTGGTCTGTGCCCCAGTGAATCTATGGGTAGAGAGAGAGTCAAGGCATACATGATGCAGATTGTACTACCCTGGAGGAGGCTGGGGATGAAAAGAGATGGCAATGCTGAAGTACTCAGTACAGCACTGGCAATGCTCAGTAAGTACCAGGCCTGGCTGCTGTGGTTACTGCCATTATTCCATAGACGAACCCACTTCATTCCCCCAGGAGATGACGAGCCCCTGTGATGAGGGGGAGGCTCAGCTCCATGCTAACTTGTCATCTGATGGAGATCACCAGTGAGGACCGGGCCATCCTGGCCCCATCTACACATGGTTGGCTACCATGCTGTGGCCAGGAAACCCTGGACTCTAAAGGCTGCACATCTATCTCCATGGCGGTGGTGTTAACCGCCACGGCTGATATTTTTATTTCGACATCACTAACAAGCCTGGGTCAGGGCTGACTAAGGGTCCCTGCTGTCATGATGGGTTGGAAGCTGTGAGGCAGAGAGTCTGCTCTATCCCTCTGCTACCCAGGCCCACAGGGCAGCTGTCCCTCTGCCATTCAAAAGAGCAGGCCCCAGCTCTCAGAGACTCCCCTGCAGACTAGGGAGTGTGGGTTCAGGAGCCTGGCCCCTCCTGCCTTGTAATTTGGAGCTCCCCAGAGGCCAATGTGCTGGTACTTGCTTGGAGATACAGAGAAGCTCCACAATGGATTCTGACATTTTGAAAGCAGCCAGGAAGCCCTGGGTCCCCAGGGAGAGGAAATGCCAGCTCCTGGTGAGGTGAGGGGTAGGGAGGGAGTCACAAGAAAGGCCACTGGAGTGACTACCTAATCTCTTCAACCAGCAGGAGGCTGGAGACAGGATGGGGTGCTGGGAGAGAGGGGCAGACCCCAGGGTAGAAGCCACTTTGGCCTGGAGTCTTCCCTACCTGTGCACTGTGGGTTGGATGAGTGATTGATTAGACTGTGAAGGTGGACATCTGCCTCCAGACGATGTAAAGTTACTTCTCCATTAGGAGAGCAACTGGGGCACACGAGAGACACAGATAATCAATGAGAGGGGGTGTTGAGAAGGGCTGGGTTCCACGCCTAAGGCTCTGTAGAGCATTTTGGCTTAATGGTACGTGGCTCCTACAAGCTCATTCTTTGAACAGCTGGACCCCAGCGGGTGGTGGTGTTGAGAGGCCTGGAACCTGGCTAGAAGAAGTGAGTCACCAGGTGATTGGCACTGAGGTGGTAGCTGTGCCCCCACTTCCTGTTCTAGCTCCACTTCCTGATCTGCCAAGATATGAGCAGGCAGCCCTACCCTCCTGCCACCGCGGCAGCCAAGATGGCTCCCCTCTATGCCTGTACTGTCATAACAGACTATACAACCCCTGAACTGGGTAAAGAAAATAACCTCTCCTAGAGCTGCCTGGGTCAGACACTGTCACGGTACAGAGAAAAGAACAGAGGGAGAAGGGACCAGCAGCAGGTCTCATGTTATTTATCTGTTGTAACATTTTACGTATGATGATCATACACACACACACACACACACACACACACACACACACACACACACAAACACACACAGAAGGGCCTTAGCATGGTGCCTCAGGTGGGGTGAGCCTGAAAGCTAACAGCAGAGATCCAGTAGAGAGCCTCAGAAATGCAAAACCACAGCTTGTCAGCCATCATCATTTGTTATGCTAGGCAAACTCCTACTTGATCTTCAAAGCTCAGGTGCAGTGTTACCTCTTGGGGCCAACCTCCCATGCTGTATGATGAGTCACATAAGTTCCCACCACACCCTGTTTAGCACTAAGCACACAGTGGATGTGCACTTGGCCACAAGGCTCTTGAGGGCAGGGAAGGTGGAGTTTGCTTTTCTCTGCTTCTACCACAGGGCTATGCACATGGGTTTCGAGGAAGTACAGGAAGTAGCGCATTCCGCCTTCCACCTCGGGCCAGAGGCAATTTGCACTGAGGATGTGCAAGACGAGGTCCACAGAAGTATCACCAAAGACTAGAAACTACAGGATCTCTGGCCCTCCTCGCAGCTAACCAAGACTGCCAGAGAGAGAAACCACTACTATATAAAAACGAACAGCTCAGCTTACCCAGACTGGTTCAAGGCTGGCACCTGTGTGCCAGGCTCTCCAAATTTAAACTAACACGAGCCCCCAAGGATGGTGGCACTCCTTTCTGGACCAAGAGTGTAGCCTCATCATTTCTTAAAAAAATAAATAGTGTTGTGAGTTAGGAAGTTCTTTCTCATGTCTAGCCTGTATCCTCCTTGCTTCCTTCATACTCTGTGCCCCTTTGCCCAGTTCTGGGGAGGGAGAATACAAACAGCTGCTCACCCTCCATGGTCACCAGTCTCTTCCCTGACTTGGGAAGCAGACAGAGAGGTCCCTCTTTGCAGAGTGAACAGCGGTGACTGTCTGAAGACACTCACAAAAGTAGCCGGTGAAAGTAGCATTGCAGAAAGCCACTGCTGGCCGAAATGCAGAGAATGCCTGGCTGTGGGATGCTCCATCCCAGCGGACACATCTGTAACACATCCCTCCACCTAAGGCTCGGGGGAACACCACCAAAGAGGAGCGGAAAGATTCTAAGTGCTGGAGGACCAGGGCACCTGTGTCTTCTAGACATGACACGGAGGCTGCTCCCCCGACACCTCAACTGTATGGCTTCCTAAACAAGACCTGCGCAGTGACAACACATGCCGACGTGGATGGGGGAATCTCGCAAGGCCCCGCCCCTACGTGAGGAGCCACCTGCCATTCCTAGCTGCCGAGAGAGAGAGAGAGAGAGAGAGAGAGAGAGAGAGAGAGAGAGAGAGAGAGAGAGACAGACAGACAGACAGACACACACACACACACACACACACACACACACACACACACACACACTCAGTCTTCTCTAGGGACTATCCCCGACAGGTGATCTAGTCAGCCCTCAACTCGTGTATGTACAGCAACACTGCGTGGACTCAGCACGCGCGCACACACACACACACACACACACACACACACACACACACACACTCACACAATGACTAAAGAAGAAATCACGAGGTTGAGTGAGCGTGGGGGAAACAGGAGGAGTCGAGGGGGGAGGGGAGGGCAGGAAATGATAGAAACACAGCCCTCCCGTTTGAAAGTCTCCGAAAATAAAAAAAATGAAATAAAAAAAGTTGTTGGTGAAAGTATGAAAGAGAAAAGCAAAGTGCTTTGGGAAAGGAGGAGGCAGGCTTTAGCGATCAGGTGAGATGGCTTCGAGCAGCCTCTGGGAAGGTGGGTGTAAGAGACAGTTCCACATCATACAGGACCAGTTCCTTATTGAGTTGCTCCACATGAAGGCCTTGGGGGCAGGGATGGGATGCCAATGGGCCACAGGGCTGCCTCCTTATCTCTGGAGCTGGCAAAATGTACCCTAAACTTGGGTCTCAAGGAATGCCCTTGCTCACTGTCTTGGGGATTGAACACAGAACCAAGGGAACACTGGGAAAAACGCCCTATTACATCAGTTATAGCCATGGTGCTTGTTTTTCTTTTTCTGGGAAAGGGTCCCACTATGTAGCCCAGGCTATCCTTGAACTCTCAACCCACTACCTCAGCTTCTTGAGTGCTGAGGTGACAGACTGCCACCAGCATGCCCAGTCCTTTCAGCCCTGTTTCTGAAGGCAATGTGGAGCCTGGCTTTACAGTTGGTGGGTCTGGGAAGATCGTGTACGTCAATGGTTTGGAGTTTTCAGGAATGGATTGTGCTGAGGTTCTGATGTGAGGGGTGGAGTGGACCCAACCCCCTCACTGCTGGTCTCTGGGTCAGTCTTTCAGACAAAGCCACTTGGTCATCTTACTGACTCCTCAGTGCTCAGCACCCCTCTCATGCCACGCTGGCTGAGAAGCCATGCCCAAATCACTCCTGCTGTGTTCTCTGTACTGAGCTTCACCCCTCTAACTAGAAGATCAAGGTGATTTTTTTTTTCAAATTGCCACTTTAAACAAGGTGAATAGCATGAAAGGAAGTGGCCACAGCCCTGCTCTTGCTCAGACTTTGCCAGGGACTTCCAGTTATTTCTAGAAAAGTCAAGAATGCTTCTGCTTCTTCCCCAGACTTCCCCCTTCAGCCAAACTCCAAGGCTGCCACCAACAGGGGTTTACAAACTCCAACGGCAAACCAGCAAAGCAAGCTGGCAATGTCACAACACTGCATTTGGGGATACAAGCACATAAGAATATTCCTCATTTCTTATCTTTCTTGACACATAGGAACGTCTTAGTCAATTTCTACCCTTCGTTTATAAAGACATGGCTGAGGCAGGAGGATGGCAAGGTGAAGAATTACTAAGGATACCAAGTGAGTTAAAGGTCAGAGAGGGTAACTTAGTGAGGCCTCATCTAAAAAAAAATATTTTAAAGAATGGGGAAGGGGCTGGATGGCTCAGAAGCCAAGAGTAGGCAACACATTTGCAGAGGACCCATGTTCAATTCCCAACACCCATGTTGGGAAGCTCTTCACTGCCTGTAGTTCCAGTTTTTGGGGATGTGAATCTCTGGCCTCTGCTTCCCAACTGCAGAGATTACAGGTGTGTACCACTACACTGGTTTATAGTTCTTTTCTTTATTAAAAATGAAGCTATGTGAACTGAAAACCTTCCCAAGACAAAGATGGACAGAAAGTGGTGCCTCCAGCCAGATCCAGGCTCAGCCACAGTTGGTCAGGTGTACAGTCCGTTGTCCTAAGAGATGAGTCTGATTTTTAATTTACTGTCATGGTTTCAGAGTTTTGCACAAAAATAGTGATGTTTCTTCTTTAAAAACTTACACTATCGAACCATATGTGAGCGTATCTTATTAGGGAGTGTCTTAGTCACTGTTCTGTTGCTGTGAAGAGACGCCATTACCAAGGCGACTCTCATGAAAGAAAGGATTGAACTGGGGGCTTGCTTACCCTTTCAGAGGTTTAGTCCATTTTCGTCATGGCAGGGAGCATGCAGCCAGTGTGGTATGAGAGGGGATGAGAGGGGTGCTGAGTACTGAGGACCCAGTAAGATGACCAAGTGACTTTGTCTGAAAGACTGACCCAGAGACCAGCAGTGAGGGGGTTGGGTCCACTCTACCCCTCACATCAGAACCTCAGCACAATCCATGACCGAAAACTCCAAACCATTGGTCTACACGATCTTCTGACACATAGACCTTCCTTCAGACACTTCCTTCTGAACTCTGTAGATACCTGCGCTCATGTGCACAATGCCTACACACATATCCACATAACTAAGATAATAACAATGAATCTTAGAAAAACCCCAAAGAATGAGGAGATAGCGCCACGGTAGAGCACCTGCCTAGCATGCATGAGGCTATGGGTCATCTTAGAGCTCCCAAAATAAAACTAAACAACAACAGTAACAACAAAGGGATACAAAAAGATTTATCCCCTACCCTAAATGTAAAAATAAAGATAGCAGCATTGGTGTGCTAATAAATGATAATAGGTACTTGGTCTTGCTGAGATGGTGGCAGTCATGGGTGGTAGGGATTGTTGCAAAGTCTCCATAAGGAGGTTGGCTTACTGAGACTGCTGTTATCCTGTGGTGGTTTGAATAAGAATAGCCTGCATAGGCTCATTTATTTGAGTACACAGTTGCCAGGGAGTGGAACTTTTAAAAGGATTAGGAGGATTTAGGGGCGTGGCCTTGTTGGAGGAAGTGTGTTACTGGACGTGGGTTTTGAAACGCCAAGCCCAGAGTCTTTCTCTCTTCCTATGGATCAGGATGTAGCTCTCAGCTACTGTTCCAGCGTCTGCCTTCATGATGCATGCTCCCTGCCATGACGAAAATGGACTAAACCTCTGAAAGGGTAAGCAAGCCCCCAGTTCAATCCTTTCTTTCATGAGAGTCGCCTTGGTAATGGCGTCTCTTCACAGCAACAGAACAGTGACTAAGACACTCCCTAATAAGATACGCTCACATATGGTTCGATAGTGTAAGTTTTTAAAGAAGAAACATCACTGTTTTTGTGCAAAACTCTGAAACCATGACAATAAATTAAAAATCAGACTCATCTCTTAGGACAACGGACTGTACACCTGACCAACTGTGGCCGAGCCTGGATCTGGTTGGAGGTGCCACTTCCTGTCCGTCTTTGTCTTGGGAAGGTTTTCAGTTCACATAATTTCATTTTTAATAAAGAAAGGAACTATAAACCAGTGTAGTGGTACACACCTATAATCCCTGCAGTTGGGAGGCAGAGGCCAGAGATTCACAAGTTCAAGGCCAGCCTGGGTTATGCTTTAAAAAAAGCCAAGGGCTGGTGATATAGCTCAGTGTGCAGTGCTTTGTACTTGCATAGCCCCGGGTTCCATTCTCAGGACCTCCCTCTCCTACAACAAAAAGAAATTATGAAGGAGTTTTTAAAGACCACAGTAGTTTGTTTTCTTGTCCATGAACAGGAGTCCCCAGTGCTTCAGTAAGGCCTTGGTTTGTTTCTTTTGCTAGGGTGGACCCAGAGCCTCCTGCTTGTTAAGCACATGCTCAGCCACTGAGCCCATCCCAGCTCCAATGTGGCCCTGATGTTTGAGAACAGTTTAATGCTGTTCATCCACAAATATTCCTGAGTGTCACCGGCTGCAGGAGAGTCAGCCAGTGGGATTGTGGAATTCCCCACGCCCCTTTCTTCCTCCTTAGCCATCAGCAGCCACTTCCGTTGTGGCTCCGGCTCGCCTCACCCGCCTCTGAAGCCCTGCAGAAAGGCTTGGCGTCCTGGCTCAGAGAGACTGGAAGGCTTCATTTGTATGTAGGTGCCGAGAAAAGGGGGTACCACCCCCCTCTTTCAGACCTCCCATGAATCACCCCACTCTTGCTGCTGTGGGGTGAGGATGATTGGTAGGAGACATGGGCTCTTTCCAAGGGTCACCCTGGCCTGGCCCGTCAGCTGCCTGGGGAAGAGAGAAGTGGCTGCTGGTCTGCGGCCAAGCTGAGGTACTCTTAGAAAGAGATGGTGACTCAGCTGTCAGCACACATCTCAGCAGATTGGCAAGGACTGAAATACTTGGGAACAGATGGAGCTGGCGAGGCTGTGGGCAAACAGCCCCCCCCCCCCCCGTTCCCGCCACTTATCTGGTAAGATGGGTACTGCCACAGGGTTGTAAATGTAAATGACTTTTGACTCAACCTTAACACTTCTAGGAATTTTTTTCTCTCTCTCCTAAGTCCGCTCACGTGCCAAATGAGGTATCTATACAATGCCACAGGGGATGGAGCTGCTGTCACAGCCAGAGAGTGGCCATAGCCCAAGTGTCCCCGTATGAGGACTTATTCAATAGAGGACGGCATAGACTCACACTGGAATATTATACAGTTGTGAAAAAGAACCAGACCCTCTGTACTGGCTACTCTTATGTCAACTTGACACAGGCTAAAGCTGTTGGAGACGAGGGAAGTTCAATTAAGTAAAGGCTTCAAGAAGATTGGGTTTAGGTGAGTCTATTGGGCATTTTCTTAGTCAGTGATTGCCATGGGAGGGCCCCGCCCATGGTGGGTGGTGCCATCCCTTGGCTGGTGGTTATGGGTTCCATAAGAAAGCAGACTGAGCAAACCATGAGGAGCAAGTCAGTAAGCAGCACCCCTCCATGGCCTCTGCATCAGCTTCTGCCTCCAGGTTCCTGCCCTGCTTGAGTTCCTGTTTTGACTTCCTTCAGTGATGGATTATTACCTAGAAACTGTAAAGTGAAATCAACTCTTTCCTCTCCAAGTAGCTTTTGGTCCTGGTGTTTGTCATCACACCAATAGGAACCCTAATTAAGACACCTCCCCCCTTTACTTTCTCACAGGGACTTATCTCCTAGACACGTTAATACACAGAAAAGCAAAGCCAAGTGCAGACACAATTTCATACAAAGGCATGAAAATAACACACATGTCATTTGTCTGTTTATACACGAGATGTTAGAATGCACAAAAAACAACCAATACTGTTGGTCTCTGAGGTTGGCATTAAGGAGAAAAAAAAGTATTAGCGAGGATATTTGGTGGCTTTAGATTTTTTTATATTTTCATACGTATCTTTAGGTTTATACATTTATAAAAATATTCAGAGTTTTATATTTTCCACGTCTTTAGAACATGGACCACAAGTGCCCTTCCTGGTAGTAACGGGAACATGAGATGTGGAAAATTGGCAAGTTCCCAAACACTGGCAAACACCACACATCCAGAATTGGAGCCAGTCCTCGAACCCCAGCCCCAGCCCTCTTGGCTTAGCTTCCAGGCCAATGGCTCTGGAATGCCATGCTCCCCTCCCCTCTCTCACCCCCACCCGCAAGGAGTTGTGGGAACCCAGGACGCTGCCAGTGCGCCAGTGCGGCCACTTACCTGCTCCTTCTCTGAATACGGATTGTTGAGGACCACTGGGACGTTGCCCTTCCCCCACAGGTCATTGAAGACTCGGTCATTGTCACCGCCCAGGGGCAGGGCTTTGGGTGGCTTGCCATCCAGGTCTCTGAAAGGCAAGGGTGGGGAGGGTGAGGAAGAGTGACAGCAGGGTGGTAGCCTTGATCTGGGAGCCCCGCATCTGTAGAGAACCCCGGCTCACTTGTAGGTCTCTCTGCATAGCCTGTGGGCCCACACATCCTCATCAGGGACACCGCCCCCCACCCCCACCCCCACCCCCACCCCAGTGCCACAGGGAAGGCAGTTCTGGGCTTGCATGCAATGTCTGTGGCTTCAGCGTGGCTGCCACATAGACATCACTCAGCCCTCCTCCCATTTCCCGGGTCTGAGAATCTGGCATCTCCCAGGTCTGTCAGCATCACCATCATCAGGCATGTACTGGACACCCTACCCACCCAGTTCAGCTCGTGATGAGAGAGGTAGGGCAAGGGATGGGTGGGAGTCCTGCAGGCCGGACCCAAGACTCCTCATTCTGATCTTGACCAAGGCTTTGGGCGTCTTTAACAAGAAATCACCAGCACAGAGAACAGAGCAATGAAAATAATATCACTTGGCATGGCGTCTAGAGTTAATTAGCATTCACCACATGTCAGGCACTGTTCTCGTGTGTGTGTGTGTGTGTGTGTGTGTGTGTGTGTGTGTGTGTGTGTGTATGTGTGTGTGCAGGAGTATGTGGAGGCCCGAGGTGAGCCTCAGGTGTTATTCCTCAGGGAGCCATCCAGCTTGCCTTATGAGTCTCTCACAAGTATAGAGATCATGGATTTGATGGGACCGCAGAAGAGGAAACCCCACCCATTCCCCTGCCTCTGCATCTCCAGTGCTCAGGAGCCTTCCTTCATGTGGATTCTGGGGACCAAACCCAGGTCCTCATATTTGCAAGGCAAACCATCTCCCAGCTGAATGGTCATCTCGCCCCTGTGTGTGTGTTTGACTCGTCTAACGCTTGAGATGGTCCATGGGGTGGGAGTAAGGATTAGCTGCCGCCATCACACATTCACAGATGGTGCAGATGAGAGACAGAAATGGAGGTTAGAGCTGCTCTCAATGCCAGAGTCCAGGATGAGATGGAAGACAAGCCTCTGGCCATGCTGGTGGGGAATTACCTTGGCTGGGTCAACTTATACGGAAAGACCCATCTTGACTGAGGGCAGAACTGTTCCCAGGGATTATGGACTGTAAAAAATACTAAAGAGAGTGAACTGAGGCCTAGCATTCATCATTCAATGTTTCCTGACAGAGCACACAAGGTGACCAGCTGCCTCAAGCTCCTGCTGCCTATGATGGACCGCAACCTAGAACTGTGAGCTACAGACCCCCACGCCTTAAGTTACTCCTGTCCGACATTATTTTTATCATGGCGATGGGTGAATAACTCATCCAGGGGCCAAAGTCCCAGGTGGTCAGTGGTAAAGCCAAAGCTTCCGGCTCACTGCTTGCATTTACTCTGAATTGGAGGCTCCTAGGGCTGTCTTTTTTTTTTTTTTTTT
>CABHPR010156024.1:0-26359 GCA_902168415.1 Peromyscus melanophrys
TTCAACTAAAAAATCTGTAAGTTTTTATGATTCAGTGAATATAAAATTTACACAAAAGACAAAAATAGTGTGACAATTTCTTTTACCTAATGACAAACAGCAGGCTTTCTTTAAATTACAAACTCTCCTAGACCTTGAAGGTGTGGTCTAAGCCCAATATATGCAAAATTTTAGGAATGCTCCTAGTCTATCAGTGAGGCTTTTTATTTGCTTAGTGAATTCCCCCCTCTTAAGAGCTACCACTCATACTTAAAGTCTATACAACAAAGGGCTGTACGACATGATAAAGGAGTCAGAAAGCTAGTCTTATGTAAGAGGATTTTCTTAATTTCTTTCCTTCTTTAATTGTAGAGATGCAACCTAGGACTTTATTCAGGCTAGGCCAGAGCTCTCTACCACCCAGCTATAACCCAAGCCACCAAATCTTCCCTTATGTGTCTCCAAAAAAGCTCAGTGTGTGCACATAGAAAACCTTTACAGCATGATGTTTCAGTCAACACAGTGATGTATACAGCAATAGTAGTCTCATAAGGTTCTATAGTCCACTGACAGAGCTATACTAATTTGTGTGACTTCTGCAGAATGCAATTTCATTATGACACATTTTTCATCCTTGTTTAGTGATGCACTACTGTAACTAATCACACAGATATAATTAAGTGACAGGGAATGTTTAATCATAATGACTCAGGAGAAAAATGTACTGTATTATTCTTACTTAGCAAGCAAAGTCTGATTAATAAGTTATTAATTGAATAAGTTGGTAAAGAACGCTTTAAAAATTTACAGAAGTTCAATGACTAAGATATCTAAAAGAATTGTACACTTTGGTTAATGATTAGAGATATATTTAAAGAAGGTTTTCTTTCTTGTGTAATACTCAGACACCCAGAGTAAAATGGCAACAGTAAAAAGATTATTTTTACCTTCATAGTTTAAAATTTACCATAGTAATCTTGTACCTAGATAAAAGTTAAAAATTTTGACTATCAAAAAAATGACTATGAAATAGCAAAATAATTCCTCCCATCAAAGGTAACATGGCTATTCTCATACTGCTTAAATGACAATGATTTTTTTTTGTTGTTTGTTTTAGAATATCCAGGAACCAAGGGCTAGGGTGTAGTTCAGTGGTACAGCACCTATCTATGTGCAAGACCCCGAGTTTTAAGTCCAGCACTTAAAACAACAAACAAATCCATGGATCAAAGAAAGATATACAAGTAATACAAGTAATAATTAACATCACTTTAATATTTTACTGTGAAATTATTTTCCTTCCAGTTATGAAAACCTAGAATATAGTGAAATTCTTTCTAAGGGATAAATTGCAGAGAACATATTTAAATAATAAACGAACTCATCACACTTAAAGCCCATCCCAAATAGGATAATTACTAAATGAAAGCTTATGTGGTCTTTAAGTTCATGTTTTTAAAAATCATAAAAGTTGGTCCAGCAAGTGGACAGAGGTGCTCGCCACAAGAGCCTGGAAGCCCGAGTTCCTTCCCTGGAGGCCACAGAATGGTGAAAGGCGAGAACCAACTCCACAGTTGTCCTCTGATCTGTAGAGGCACACCCTGGCACACACACAAAATTAAAACAATAAAATTATAAAAGTTATCAATGGCATAGAATCACATTCCTAGTAGATTTAAGAATACACTTTTGTTTAGAGATTGTGGGTTTTGGGGAGAGGGACTGTTGTGTGTTTGAGATGAGGTCTTCCTGCAAACCCAGGCTGGCTGGAGCTTCCAATCTTCACGCTTCAGCCTCCTGTAAGTGCTGAGATTACAAGCAGCTTTTAACCTTTGACACACAAGACAGAATGGAATGTCCTATACAGTGTTCTTTGGACAGCAAGATATCGATATAGAAAAGCAACAATTTTAGATCCTTCACACCAGCCTATAAAATATTTTTGACAAATGACAGCACAGCAGAAGCAGACAGACGAGCATGAAAAGATATTCAGGAGAAAGGAAGAAGCTCTTCAGTGTTCTGAAACACAGAAGGTGATATAGGAAATGGGAAAACACAGTTCATCATTTTCCAAAAGGGAATTTCTAAAACAAATACTGATAAGTAATAGCCAGATGGAAAATTTATCTGACATAATAATATACAGAGAGGGCACTTTACGCTATAACATCATGGAGAAACATATAACTTTACTAGCTGTAAGTGCAAGTAAATGGTATGATTTTTCTTGAGAAAAGGTCTCACTATGTTGCCAAGACTAGCCTCAAACTCCTGGGTCCAAGCAACCCTCCTGCCTGTTTCCAAAGTATATGGAAATTATATACTAGCAAGAAATTAATAGCCATTGCTTTCGGGAGAACTAGACAACTGAAGGAAATGGCATGATACTGCCTGTAAGATTTGAATACTGTAGAATATTAGCTCCCCAAATCATCATCAATGTGACCTGGTGAGTAAAATACTTGTTAGACAAACTTAAATCCCAGCAAAAAGCACTACCTTGACATATGCCTATGAACTTTTTAATCTCAAAATATCAAATGCATTCTTATAGGTGATGACTAGACTTATTAGAGACAGTAATGCAAATTGACAACATAAAAATGGCCAAATTACGGGGCTCAAGAAAATTTGCTAGACTAATATCTTTAAGCCTACTGCCAAGACTATAAAATACTTGTGCGTGTTTATATATACCCATTCATATATGTAGAAAATCTGAAAAAAAATCTGCAAGTACTTTTGTTAGCAGTTAGCTTTTGTTTGAAGACACCTTTGAAGGTCTATCAATCAGTAATTTTAAGGAATTTGAAATGAGGCCTATATTTTATTTAAATAATGCCTTAAAATTTATAATTTAATTTTTAAATCTTTTACTATGGAGGACGCATCTAAAGAGCAGCAGGTACAGTGTGGGCATACAAATTCGGGCTAAAAAATGTTCTCAAAATCGTAACTTTGACATGAAAGACAACTGTGCTGTATCATCATTTACTTAAGAGATTGTTTTCCCTGTGGCCTCTAAAGACAAAAGGACTACCTCCTCAGTATCTTGTGACTAGACCCTTGAGAATGAGTTACAAAATAAGCAAACATGATGACTTATGGTGTCCTAGCTTCACAGAAACATGACTTCTGAGCAATCGCAGGTATAAAGTACACTCTCTGAGAAGAAGACTTAAACTCAGAGTGGCTTCAACAAACTCCTTCGAACTTTTGAGGCCTTTGAACTCAAGTCAACCAAGAGACTTACCTTACTAGTAAGATTGCATTTCCAAAGATAAGCTATCTCTTGCAAATTATTGACACACTACATAGCTTTAGTTTTCTCAACCCGTAGCAACAGCCAGACTGGGATCTGACTGTTTTTTTTTTCCAGTAATTCAGGACCCCTTGCATAGGTTATGACTAAATCAAAGTGGCTTGAATAATTTGTTTTATATAACTAAATAAGTAAAACCCTGAGAAATTACAGTTCACAGAATTAATCCCAGTGACTCTATTTCATACGCCTCTCTCTGATTTTAAGCTTCTTTTTAAAAAATGTATTTTATATATGAGTGTTCTACTTGCATGTATGCCTGCACGACAGAAGAGGGCATTGGATCCCATTACAGATGGTTATGAGCCACCATGTGGTTGCTGGGAATTGAACTCAGGTCCTCTGGAAGAGCAGCCAGTGCTCTTAACCTCTGAGCCATCTCTCCAGCCCCCAGCTTTACTCTTAAACAGGTGTAAGATGACTGCAGTATCTTCAGGACTCATCTCTAGATATAACATATATTAAGAGAAAGGACCACTTTCAGAAGGGCTTCCAGAGGTAGAAGCAACTTTTCTGGCATGTTGAATGATGCAAGTTCCTCCTTTAAAAGGCTCATCCTTGAATCTGCGGCTGAAGATGGCCTTCTCTGAGGCACTGATGCATCATGAAAAGGATTGAGCAAAGTTTTGTTCCAGTATAGACTCAAGATAACACAGGAACAAACTCTATGCAGTTTCATATCAGAAAGGGACTTAAAACAGTTTTTAAAACTACATAAAATATGACAGAAATACAAACGAAAAAAGAGTGAACAGACTGAACAAGGGACAAGTCACTTGTGCGACACTCGCTCCTCCTGCTTCCATCTACACAAACGCTGCAGATTTGCCTCTGCTGTTCCCATCAATCAGTGAAGAGAGGGAAACAGTAATTTAGTCAAGCTTTGTTTGGTTTCAAGTAACAGAGATCCAAGTCAAACTGGGATAGTTTTTTTAATCTAATAAATCTAAATCTAATAGAAAAGTTGACGAATGGATCTGGATTTAGAGACAGGTCAAGAGGCTCAAACAATGTCTTCACAATATTTGTTTCTTCCAGTTTGATTCTGTGTGCTTTTCTCATTTGCTAGTAAAGATGGGCATAAATTTATGGCTATGAGACCATAAGTCTCACAGTCACTAATTCTATGGGGAAAGGCATTGGGTGGTGGGGGTGGGTGATAGAATCTTTTTTGATAGTTCCAGAAAAGGATCTTTGGTAGGATTGTTTTTGTACTATGTTCCTATCTCTGGGCCAATAAATGTAGACAGACAAATGAGGAATTCTGACTGACTGGTTTGGGTCATGTGGTCTCTCCTATAGGCAAAGGAAATGAAGTTATATGGCTGACAATGTTATCAAGAAAAAAAAAATCATTATACAAGGGCAGCTTCAGAGACAAAAACATTCCAGATTTCATACAAATGTGTTGCAGGATATTTGTTTACACTGCATGAAGATATGTCTATGTTTTACCTTGCCTGCCTAAGGCATCTGATTGGTTTAATAAAGAGCTGAACAGCCAATAGCTAGGCAGGAGAGAATAGGCGGAACTTTTGGGGAGAGAGGAACTCAGGTTTAGAATTTAGGCTCGTGGGAAATGCCAGAGAGACACTGATGAAGTCAGATGTACAGAGTGGAGGAGAGGTAAAGAGACGTGGGAAAACATAGATCAATAGAAACTGGTTAATTTAAGTTGTAAGAGCTAGCTAGAAATAAGCCTAAGCTAAGGCCAAGCTTTCATAACTAATAATAGCCTCTGTGTAATTATTTGGGAGCTGGCGGTCCCAAGAGGAAGTCCAAAAGATCTACAACACAAATGAAATGTTGTATGTTATTGAACGTATTACATTTGCAGTTGTTATTTAAATATGGTCCCTGCCAGATTTGGTGATGTAGGCCTCTAGTCACTGTTACTCAAGTGACTTGGATTGTTAAATTCCAAGTCTCTTGAAAGTTGCTATGTAGGCTGTTGTTGGGGCAAAAACCGGCATCAATGGATCCTACCTAGCTGTGAACCCTAGTTATTATACTAACTTGTCAGGCAAGAAGTACCACAGGCACAAAACTGGCACAGCTGTTAGAGCAGTAGTTAACTTCTCCGCTTTGATTTGAGGCCCAGTCTACAGGGTAGAATTCATGCCTGGCATTGTAAACTCAGTCAAAACAAAACAAAACAAGAACAACAACAACAAAAAAAACAAAAAACAAAAAAAAAAAAAAAACCACTTAACTGCTCTTTAGCTAACGTGACACGGCACCAAACTGACTTCTGTTTATGTTTACACCCTTAGACCACTATGATGCCTGGCAATGACCCGCCCTGAGGCAGACTCACGGCTGCTCGAGGCATTGGGTAGTAAGTGATGGCTGAGAACTCAGTCTGAAACAGGAAATTCACACCACCTTTTCCAAGCCTCGAGGAACATCACAGTAGAGAAAGCAGAAAGAATGTAAGATCTGGAAGATAGGAAGAAGGCCTATAAAACACTACCTTCTGGGCAACACACAGCTATTGCAATCATCTCACAGTAACTGAAGTTGCTTCTACTGGGCCTTCATAAAACTGGGCCTGTCATTAGTCAATCATGGATAGAGGAAGTATTCACAGGACCATACTTTTGGTGAACAACTGGGTAGATTCTGGAGGAAAGGCAATATCTTCTTCAGTTACATACCCACAAGTTGAGCCCACCAGGCTCCAATGGATAGTTAGAAACCTATGACCACATAGATATTCCTGGTTAAGCTCAGTGAGTCACAAGACAAAGCAAAGACAAGAAAGTAAGTAAGATCTACAAAGAGGTGGGGGTTAAACAACTGTGGGAAGGAGATGAGGAGAGGGGAGTAACCAGATACGTTATATACATGTATGAAGTTGTCAAAGAAGAAAATAAGTTATATATAAATATGTGAAAAACTATACAACACACACACAAAGCAGATGAACATTGGTGTGCATCTCAGTGATGAGAGTGCTTGCCTGGGATGAAAGCGGTTCTAGGTTCAACTATGTGTGATATTACCCAAGGTTAAATTTAATCATTCCAAGGGGAAGGATGGAGTGGATATTCTTTGTGTTTTAGCAAAAACATACTACTGAGAGATACAAATTAAGAGAATGAGAAACAATATTTTGCTTTCACTGGTGTTTTCACACATATTATCTATTCCTTACTCCATTTCAGACAGATACTATCACTTTTTGGTGTTTTAGATATGAATGTTCTAGACCAATGTAATAAAAAAAAACCTTCCTCACATATTTCTTTAAAAAAATCAACTTTATTGAAATATTCAATTCAATCACTTTGTGAGAAAATTATTTTTCAGCCTATTTCGAAGTATACAATAACCATCATCACAATCAACTTGGGAACCATTTCTATCATCTCCTAAAACAAAATAAAATAAAGTCCCCAAAGAAAAAAATAAACCTCATATCCAATTCAGCACTCCTTCCTTCCAGAACCAGCTAAGACTGGGGAACAAGGTGGCATTCCTATTGCCATTTTTCCGTTTGTCAAGGCTAAAACTGGAAAAAACTCTAAAATGAGATGGTTGTCACCCTACGAGCTGAATCTGTAATTCATCTTTATTTTGTTAGTGTGCATATTTGTATAAAATAATGAAATGCATAATTCAGTTCTGTTTGGCCAATGGCCATCACTACATACTTTGTTATAGTTGCTTTCCAGCTGTCTAACTCTTCAAATCCTATCCTTCAGAAGGTCTTCCTTGGTTCAATCCAGGTATTTGCCAACCTGTGCAAAAAGGAGTTCCTTCCATGGTCTTCCACTATTTGTAACTTAAGTTTGATAGATGAGTTATGGTGGTTTATAACCAAATAGTGAAATATAAGATCAAGTTCCCGTTTTAATAACTAGTAATCTGTAAATCAACATTTCAGCACCATGCAGAAAATTTATCTCCCAATCAACATTAACACAGATCATCCTTAACTCTTATTTCATTAGGAGCTGCAAAATGATTATTCTCTAAAGGATAATATTACCATGAATATTCATGTATCAAGTTTCTGTATAGACACTCATATACTTTTAGTTCTTTGGGTTTATAATTGCCGAGTCATATTGCATCTGTGTTTAACACGCTGATGAATTCCCAGACGGTTGTACAAAAATAGCCGCACCATTTTACACCCCCATTATCAGAATCTGAAGGTTCTAGCTGCCCCATTTCTTTGCCAGCACTTGGAATACAGTCATCCTTGTACATAGAAAAAGGGAATTTACTGTGGTTTTGATTTGTAGTTCCCTAGTGACTAAAGAAGATGGAAACTATTTGTAACTTTATCATTTGCTATTTTAAAATTAGGTTGGTTTTATGTTTTTATATATTCTAGCTACTATGACTGAGTTTTAATGTTTTTATATATTCTAGCTACTATGCACTATCAGATGCGATTGTCAAGATTCCCTCCCACTCGGGGGCTGGAGAGATGGCTCAGCGGTTAAGAGCACCGACTGCTCTTCCAGAGGACCCTGGTTCAATTCCCAGCACCCACATGGCAGCTCACAACTGTCTGTAACTCCAGTTCCAGGTTTTCAGACACACATACAGACAAAACACCAATGGACATAAAAATAAATTATATATTTAAAAAAAAAAAAAAAAAAAAAAAGATTCCCTCCCACTCTGTGCCGGCTGTCCTTCTAGTTTGTTTATCGATGTTATCCTTGGGAGTATAAGGTTTTTATTTCGATATAGTCCAATTTATTCCTATTTTACATTTGCCACACGTGCTCTTTGCCTAATCTATGGTCACAGACTTACTATGGTTTTCTTCTAAATGGTTTGTGCTATTGGCCTTATATTTAGGTTTAGTGCTGTGGGATGGTCTGTATGTCAAATTGCTCTGATTGGTCAATAAATAAAACAGATTGGCCAGTGGCCAGGCAGAACAAGGAGAGGAGAATTCTGGGAAGTAGAAGGCAGAGTGAAGGAGACACTGCCAGCCGCCACCATGACAAGCAGCATGTAAAGATGCCGGTAAGCCACGAGCCACGTGACAAGGTATAGATTTATAAAAATGGATTAATTTAAGCTATAAGAACAGTTAGCAAGAAGCCTGCCATGGCCATACAGTTTGTAAGCAATATAAGTCTCTGTGTTTACTTGGTTGGGTCTGAGTGGCTGTGGGACTGGCGGGTGACAGGTTTGTCCTGACTGTGGGCCAGGCAGGAAAACTCTAGCTACAGTTTAGGACTCCTTTTATTTTTGCACATGGTATAAAGCCTTAGCTCCAATCTTTTGCATGTGGATATTCAGTTTTTCCAGCATCATTTGTTAAGACTGTTGTAAACAGATTTCCCAGTGACCTGTCTTAGAAGCCTATTGTACTAGTTACTTTTCCATTGCTGTGACAAAACATGATGACCAAGCCAAAAAGTATTTTATTTATTATTATTTTTTTGTTTTTGTTTTTTCAAGACAGGGTCTCTCTGTGTAGCCCTGGCTGTCTGGGAACTCACAGAGATCTGCCTGTCTCTGCCTCCAAGTGTTGGGATTAAAGGCCTGTGCCACACTGCCTGATGGCAAAAAGTATTTTAAACAGGACTAAAATGCAGAAAAACCAAGGAAAGGGTTACCTTATATTACTTTCTTTTTTTATACTCATATAGTGGAGTACACAGAATAAGTGCTGGTTTCAAAACTCTATGCCTCCCAAAAGAGCTTTTCAACTATCAAAGACTGATACTAGAAAGCTAACACGGGAGAAAAGAAGAAGCAATGAGTGTCTGGTGCTTTAATATATCATTTAGCCAGAAACCATGCTTTAGTTTTTATTCCTTAGGATATTTAGGAATGAGGGAATTAAGGCTTAAAAAGTTAGCTGTCTTCTGATGACACTGTGAGATAAGAGATGATCCCTAGTACGTCTGATTTGCCCAGGAGTATTGTCCTTTGTACAACATCCACAACCCAAAGCATCTTAAAGATGACAACTTGACTTAGGAGGTTAGGAGCCCAATGTTCAGGTCTTATAAACAACCTGGATTTGTTATTAAATCTCAAGGAATTCACATCACCTCTTAGACCCTTTGTTAATTTATTTAAATAAAACAGAGGCTACAGAACAATTCTTATCTCTGAGGATTAGACAGTCCAAGCATGGGAGAGGGTCAGGCTAAAACACGAAATTATATTTCTTTGAAAGCACATATGGTACTGAGTCTTGAAACTTGTTTTGCTTTTTTGTGTGTATTTTATGTATATGGTGTTTTGCCTGCATGAAAGTCTGTGTGCCACATGCATGCCTGGTGTCCGAAGAGGCCACAGGAAGGCCTTGGATCTCCTGGAACTCTAGTGAAAGATGACTGTGAGCCATCATGTGGGTGCTGGGAATTAAATTTGGGTCCTCTGGAAGAGCACCTAGTACTCTAAATTGCTGTTATTTCTCCAGCCCTGTTATTTGATCTTTGAGACAAGGTCTCAGTTTGTAGCTGGGGCTGGTCTCAAACTCATGGCAATTCCTCTACCTCAGTCTCCTAAGTGCTGAGATTACTGACTAACTCTAGGGACTTTTAAATCCCGCTTTCCAGGTCTGGGGATTTAACAAAATGCCCAGAATCATGCAATTCTACCTGTACAGCCTGCAACCCTGAATCACAAATCTGCAAACTTCTTTGCAGCTGATCCTGTAATGGCAGAAGCTCTCCTCTCACCTTTATTGTAAACAATTTACCATGATCCCTGCATTATCTTTAAAGCAATAGGACTTTCTGACCTTCACTGCTTCATCCCTCTATAGCAACCTGATGGTCGCAAAGTACACTACAGCCCAGAACTCCTGACTCAAGCCATCCTCCTGCTTCAGCCTCTCTAGAGTTGGAATTACAGGCATACACCACTGCACCTGGCTCCAGTATGACTGTACTGCCCAGTTCCCATTGTTGGCTGTACTTTCTTTGCCTTTAACTGTGGCCATCACTATGTCACCCAGCACCGTGACCCCTAAAACAGAGATGCAGATTTCTGGCTCCTATGTTGTTGTCAGCACGTTTTCACTGTGGCGATTGGGAGGCCCAGAGAAATCTAAAAATTCACATTGGAAGACACATCATCTCCCTGCCTCAACTTGGATGTCAGAATGTAAGAGAAAGAAAAAAAGTCCAAGTCTGGGAATTTTTATACTAGACTATTTTACTGTAACCTTTACATCCTGCCCTGAGCAACAAATCAATGAGTACATGACAGAAAGAAAAACTAAAAGAAACAGAAAAGCAAAACAAACCATCTCCTTTCATAGTAAGCCACTGAGAATATTAAGTGAAAGAATGAGACTCTAACACAGTGGAATGAGAATTTTTATTCTACAAATGAAAAGGCAAAAAAGTGGTACTAACTGATCCTAACCCAAACTCTGATTTCATACCTTGTAGTTGAACTTTGCCAGTTTATCGGTTAATTCCACTGAAAACTGACTAAGCCTCTCTCCGTGGAAGAAGCACAGACCAAATGTAGCCACGATGGCAGAAACAGCGAGCAAAGAAAATGAGTGTGTTGCCATTCCAATTTCTTTTTCTTCTTAGAAATGTAGTCCATGGCCACGGGAGAACTGAAGGCTCTACTTCTGCCTGCACACTCTGACATCCGTGGCTCTCAGAGGAGCCTTCACTAAACGAGGACATCCTTTGCAATAGCAATCAAAGTCCTTACTTTTGTCACATCTGTTACCTTTAGAGAGTATTCTGAATGAGCAAGTGAAGCTCCCATTGCAACAGAGGAATTTCTGCAATAGAAATAACAAAGAACAGATAGATAATCATATCAGTTGTTAAATACACCCTCTTTCACTTTATAGACTAATTCATGCCTCAAGAATAAAGGAAGGTCAAAGATGCTGGACTACTATATTCACAATTTTCATTGATCAATTACTTGAAAAATCTAGTAGCTAAATCTACCAGGCAGGAAATTGGATTTTGTATCTGAAAATGTACATGATAAAGTCTTCCCTTTTTTATGTTGAACCCTCCCCCACCAACAAATGAGATAATTCAATTAAGTTGTAGGAATCCTCTAGGGTGTTGAAAAAAACACAGTGGTTTAAAGTCCTTAACGGTGATAAAATTTCAAAACAACTGCAAGTAGAGAGCAAAGGTAAAGGAAGACTATTTACAGTAGGAGAGATAAAAATGGTACTGAGGCTGCCTTATACCAATTATTAACTCTGTAAAAGGAAAGCATACAGGATGAGTACATGTGAGTATCTGACTCACTGGATCCTTTACTGCTGAATCAATTTATTAAGTGCTTATATTCAGCAGTGCTTGAATTAGGAAATCATTCCCACTGAATTAAGTCTCTCTCTTAGTAGACCCAGACTAGACATAACCATTAAAAATGGTGATAACTAGCAAAACTAAGCAAAGGCTAGATAAAGGTTAACTCATATTCTGAAGTTACTGCTTATTTCAGGAAGAACAACAATCATTTTAGGAATATTTTTCAACTGAAAAACCAATCACAACACTTACTAATCATAGCATTCCATTATTTAATAATGGCATTAACTAAAGTTTTCTTTTTTTTGTTTTTGTTTTTTTGTTTGTTTGTTTTTGTTTTTGTTTGTTTTTGTTTTTCGAGACAGGGTTTTTCCGTGTAGTTTTGCTGTCTGTCCTGGATCTTGCTCTGTAGACCAGGCTGGCCTCGAACTCACAGAGATCCACCTGGTTCTGCCTCCTGAGTTCTGGGATTAAAGGCGTGCGCCACCGCCACCGGCAAGTTTTCTTATTTAAACAAACAAAGATTAATTTCATCCTCTCCTGTATATAAAGAATGTATTTGTACCGAAACTTCATTCCTGAGTCTCTAGAAGACCGAGCAGAACAGTGGAATTCCGTAGCACCTGAACCCTCAAGGATCCTTTGCAGATTTTTATCTGTTATGCCACCTCCTGTTAAAAAGAAAAAGTAATACATTAAGTGGGACAGAATATCACATAAAATTTAAATATAGATAAATCATTCTTCTACATAAAATCTCCATTCTAAAAATTTTCACTGATTCAAGAATTATTGTCTCTAAGCTAAAATGGGATCAGACAACAAATAAGACCTATGCTACAGACTCTGGAGAACTTTTAAGGACAGAGCTTATAAAGGCAACTCATGCATCCATTGGTTTATGTCACGATGCTATGCATTACTAACTTTGGATTTAAAAAGACTATTCTGGACAAGGAGAATAACTCAGCATTTTATCATTGCTTTCCCCTTAACTTATAAAAGTTCAAGAAAGGTTCGAGGAAAAAGCTACAAAAGCATCAGAAACTTATCCTCAACAGAGAACCTGTAATGTTTTGCTCTGGCCTAGGATTTAAAGAGCGTACTGACTGTACTGGCAACGAGAGGAAGCAAACTCTTTCCAGCTTGTTCATCCGAAGAATAACTGCTTGCTTCATTTCACTGACGGGTCTAATTTTATTTAGTTTAAACTACATAGCCAAATATTTATGACAGTCATACTCTGAACTGATACCAGTAATTATAAATATGAAATTATTCAGCATCATATTCTGATATAGAAAATATATTAAAATATTTTAAGATAGTATTAGTTATGTACTTTGTACTTTAAACTATGTTTTTCATATACTTCTTCAGACTCATTAACTTGGCCTTTTGTTGTTACGGTTGTTGTTAGTGCTACAGTCACACTGCTGAACTCTTAAGAGTGGAAAGAACAAGCCAGGCATAGTGGTGAATGTCTTTAACCTCAGCACATGAGGCTGAGGCAGGATGATCTCATGTTTGACCAGCCTGGGCTACATAACAAGACCCTGTCTCACAAAACAAAACAATAAAACAGTGAACAACAACAACAAAACACAATCCAACACAACACAAAATGCGGAACAGAATGAGACAAAACAGAAAGAACACAGGCCAACAAGTCAGATTTAGAGTAGAATTCTGGGCTTTCCACGGCAACTGTAAAAAGCTGTGTGATCTTACTGAAATTACTGAGTCTCAACTGATTTTAGTGGAAATACTTTGAGCTTTGTAAATGTACGTTTGTCATATACAGCCTTTTTAGGTTGAGATATGTTCCTTCTAGCCTCACTTTCTTCTGAACTTATCATGAAGAAGTTGGATTTTGATATGTGATTTATGTCCTAAAGTTTGTTGATACAACTGTATGAGCTGACAGAATAGTCCATTTATTCAGGCATGTTGCCTAACATTTGGCTTTATCATAGGACAGCAGCACTGAACCTGCTTTGCCTCACCAAGATGAATATTCAAGTTCATAATATTCTACACGGTGAGAATGCAAACATGGAGAAAATTCCTTATTTGCTCCTCTTTGAGCCAACTTCTCTTAGAAGGTTCTTTATTTTTAAATCTCAGCAGAGATCTCCTAATCTTAAAACATTTTAATCAAACTATATATTTTTATCTCTAAGTACCACATTCTAGCACTTTCTCCTTTTTTTTTTTTTTTTTTTTTTTTTTTTTTTTTTTTTTGTTTTTTTTTTGACTCATTTGCTCTTCCAACACTTTATTTCAGTGTTATGAGAAAAAACAGAGATACATACCTGGCATCACCACAATTCTGCCTTTGGCCTTAAAAAGAGGAAGAAAAAGGAAATTTTAGTATCTTTCTCTCAACTGAGATTAATAAGTATACTAAAAGATTTAAGTTACTGCTAATGTTTAATTTTTCAATAGCTCTCTCTCTCTCTCTCTCTCTCGCTCTCTCTCTCTCTCTCTCTCTCTCTCTCTCTCTGAGGGAAAGGGTATTGAGCAGGAAAGATGTTCAGCATCATAATTTTTTTACAGAAAGATTTTTTTATTATATTGCCTTATGAATATATATTATAAACACAAAAAAATGGTGGAAAAATATACTTTATAATCACACCATCTTAAGAAAAATATTACTGGAAAATCACAGAAATTTTGAGTTTGTAGTATGCAGTGAATGAAAATAGGTGCATGTAAGTAAAATTTTAGCAGAAAAGACAATATAACATAATTGTAAATTATGGTGAGGGGAACAGGAAGATGGGAATCTACTCAAATCTTGGCTCCTCAACTAAATATCAACATAATACAGCCATATGTTCATTTATCTGAGAATGTAAGAATCAATTTAATTTCTGATAATTTTGGAAGATAGGGACAAATTATAAAATTATCATATGGCCTATCCATCCTCCTAAGAGTCTATTTATCTTTCTGGAAAATTCTTTTTCTCCCATAGTTGCCCTTCTCAAGCCTCCTCCCCACCCATTAAAATCATATGTAAGCCCCTATTCTAAGCATCTCTTTGAGTTATATTTCTTTGCTACCATACACACAAGAATATACAGTTATGCACAGATTCTTTTGTTGGTTTATGTGCCCCAGGAACTAAACATAAGAGGGAAGAGAAAAATCTATCCCTTTGACATGGGGAACAAGAGAAAGTTCCTACTTGCATGGAACTTAAACATTAAAAGAAGACTATAGCAGACAAACAATATTTCTATAATAAATTTCAGATAGTAAGTACAATGAAGGTAAAATATAGTCAGGTAATGAAATACAGACTGAGAGGAAGGGGGCTATTTCACAAAATTAATAATTGTTAGAAAAATTAACTGGATCAGAGATTTATCATGTTCTCCAATGTGTAAAGGTGAAGCATCCATAAAACATTCACTATCCAGGAAGTTGAAGTGATTTTAGAGAGGGGAAGTCACATTGATTTGTTTCTTCCAAATGAAAGCTTTCCAAAATAAAGACAAATCATGTTTTAAAAAGATAAATATTATCATGCTTTTTGGCCTTCTATAAAAGATTACTTAGAATAATATGTTTACCTAACATTATCAGAAGTGATTTAATAATACAAAATATTGAGCATCAGTAATTATCTGAAAGACAAACCTTATGTTATGGTTTGAATGTGAAATGACCCCCACAGGTTTGGTTGCCCCCTGACAGACTTTGGGGAAATGACTGTATCATGAGGACTCTGACTTCATGAATGGAATAATCCACTGATGGATTAAAAATCTGGATAGACACACAGCTCCATATTCTGGCCTACAACTTCAGAAAAAGACTTTGGCTTTGCCAGGGGTGGGGGAGGGTGGAGGGGTAGGGGGGGTACACACCTTTAATCCCAGCCCTTGGGAGGCAGAGGCAGGTGGATCTCTGTGAGTTCAAGGCCAGCCTGGTTTACAAAGCGAGTTCCAGGACAGTACAGGACAGATAGGACTATTGCACAGAGAAACCCGGTCTCAAAAAATCAAAACACACACACACACACACACACACACACACACACACACACACATACACACAAACCTTCGGCTTTACCGGAGGCCAGGTTGGATTTAGGGACCCCAGGTAAGATACCACCCACAGCCCGTTAATACCCCTTTAAGCCCACCCAACAACCCCAGACTGTACACCCTCCCCTGGGCTCCTGGCCTACAACTTTGGAAGAAGACTTTGGCTTTACTGAAGGCCAGGCTGGATCTAGGGAACCCAGCCCCAGCAGAAAACTTCTGCTGTACTGCAAGTCATGCTATACTAGGAATCCCAGATGCCAAGCAGTTACCCAGAACTCCAGAGGCCACACAGGTACTTGGAATGGAAAAGGCAACATTGGCACCCAATTCCTCAGAGATTTTGTAGGCCCCCAAAACACCAGTGGAGACAGTGGAGACACCCTACTGGACCTGAAGACTCACTAGATTCCTTGGACACTTAGGCCAGAAGACCAGAGAAGAAACACAAACCAAGGGACAAAACACCCATCCAATAAAGACAAACACAGGAATCAACACCTACACCTATAATCATCCTAAACCCAGATGCCTAAACACCAGTGTAAGAATGCAGTCAATAACAGAAAGGGCAACATGGTACCACCAGAGCCCAGCTATCCTATGACAGCAAGACCTGAACAATCCAATGCAGCTGAAGCACAAGAAAACAACCTTAAAAACAACTTTATGAAGATGACAGAGGTCCTGAAAAAATCCCTTAAAGAAATCGAGGAAAGCCGGGTAGTGGTGGCACACGCCTTTAATCCCAGTACTCGAGAGGCAGAGGCGGGTGGATCTCTGTGAGTTCAAAGCACTACAGAATGAGTTCCAGGAAAGGCACAAAGCTACACAGAGAAACCCTGTCTCGAAAAAAAAATTGAGGAAAAGACAAACAAAAAATTAAGAAGAAATCAATAAATCCCTTAAAGAATGCCAAGAAAAAGCAGACAGGTGAAGGAAACAGTTTAAGACCTGAAAATGGAAACAGAAGCAATAAAGAAAACACAAACTAAGGGAATTTTGGAAATGGAAAATCTGGGTAAGGGAACAAGAACTGTAGATGCAAGCATTACCAATAGAATACAAGACAATCTCGGGTGTTGAAGACACAAAATAGAGGAAATAGATTAATTGGTCAAAGAAAATGTTAAAACTAAAAAATTCCTAACACAAAACATCCAGGAAATCTGGGACACTATGAAAAAAGCAAACCTAAGAAAAATAGAAAGAGAAGAATCCCAGCTCAAAACCCCACAGAATATATTTAACAAAATCATGGAAGAAAATTTTCTCAATCTAAAGAAGGACATGCCTATAAAGGTCCAAGAAGCTTACAGGACACCAAATAGATAGGATCAGAAAAGAAAATCCCTATACCACATTATAATCAAAACACTAAACATATAGAATAAAGAAAGAATATTAAAAGTGGTAAAAGGAAAAGGCAAAGTAACATATAAAGGCAGATCTATTAGAATCACACCCAACTTCTCAACCGAGACCCTAAAATCAAGAAGGGCCTGGACAGATGTCTTGCAGACCCTAAGAAACCACAGATGCCAGCCCAGACTACTATACCAAGCAAAACTTTCAATCACCATAGATAGAGAAAACAAGATATTTCATGACAAAGTCAAATTTAAACAATATCTATCCACAAATCCAACCCTACAGAAGGTACTAGAAGGAAAACTCCAACTCAAGGAAGTTAACTACACCCATGAAAACACAGGCAATAAATAATCTCACACCAACAAAGGGAAACACACACACCACCACCAACAACAACAACAACAACACCAACAACAAAAATAACAATCAATGGTCATTAGTAACCCTCAATCTCAATGGACTCAATTCGCCAATTAAAAAGATACAAGCTAACAGAACGGATACAAAAACAGGATCCATCCTTCTGCTGCATACAAGAAACACACCTCAACATCAAAGATAGATATTACCTCAGAGTAAAGGGTTGGAAAAAGATTTTTCCAATCAAATGGACCTAAGAAGTCAGGTGGTATAGCTACCCTAATACCTAACAAAATAGACTTCAAACCAAAATTAATCAAAAGAGATGGAGAAGGGCATTTCATACTCATCAAAGGAAAAAAATCTACCAAGATGATGTCTCAATTCTGAACATCTATGCCCCAAATGCAAGGGCAACTACATTTGTAAAAGAAACATTACTAAAGCCTAAATCACACATTGAACCCAATGCATTAATAGTGGGAGACTTCGGGTTGGGGATTTAGCTCAGTGGTAGAGCACCTGCCTAGCAAGCGCAAGGCCCTGGGTTCAAGTCCTCAGCTCAAAAAGAAAAAAATAGTGGGAGACTTCAATATCCCACTCTCACCAATGGACAAGTCATTCAGACAGAAACTAAACAGAGAAATAACGGAACTAACAGACGTTATTGATTCAAATAGACCTAACAGATATTTACAGAACATTTCACCCAAACACAAAAGAATATACCTTCTTTTCAGCACCTCATGGAACTTTCTCCAAAACTGATCATAGACTTGGCCACAAAGTAAGTCTCAACAGATACCAAAATCTGAAATAACTTCTGTATGTTATCAGACCACCATGGGTTAAAGCTGAATTTCAGCAACAGAAACAACAGAAAGCCTACAAACTCGTGGAAACTGAACAAGTCTCTACTAAGTTATCACTGGGCCAAGGAAGCAATAAAGAAAGAAATTAAAGACTTCCTACAATTCAATGAAGATGAATGCACAACATAATCAAACTTATGGGACACATGAAAGCTAAGAGGAAAGATCACAGCACTAACTGCCTGCATAAAGAATTTGAAGAGATCACATACTAGCAACTTAACAGCACACCTGAATAATTAGAACAGAAAGAAGCAAACACACCCAGGAGGAGTAGATGGCAGGAAATAATCAAACTGAGGGCTGAAATCAATAAGATAGAAACACAGAGAACAATACAAAGAATCAAGGAAACCAAAGAGTTGGTTCTTTGAGAAAGTCAACAAGATAAACTCTTATCCAAACTAACTAAAAAACACAGAGAGAATATCCAAATTAACAAAATCAGAAATGAAAAGGGGAATGGAACAACAGACACTGGTGAAATCCAGCGAATCATCAGGTCATACTTTAAAAACTATACTCCACAAAATTGGAAAATCCAAAAAAAAAGTCTTGATAGAGACCACATACCAAAATTAAATCAAGATCACATAACAATGTTATCACCCCTAAGGAAATAGAAGCAGTCATTAAGTCTCCCAACCAAAAAAGCCCAAGGCCAGATGGTTTTAACACAGAATTCTACCAGACTTTCAAAGAAGAGCTAATATCAATACTCCTCACATTATTCTACAAAATAGAAACAGAAGGGACATTGCCAAATTCTTTCTATGAGGCCACAGTCTCCCCGATACCCAATTCACCCAAAGACTCAACAAAGAAAGAGAATTACGAACCAATTTCATTCATGAACATTAATGAATAAAAATAATAAAATACCAGCAAACTGAATCCAAGAATACATCAAAAAGATTATCTACCATGATCAAGTAGGCTTCATCCCAGAAATGCAGGGATGGTTCAACATATGAAAATCTGTCAATGTAATCCATTATATAAAAAAACTGAAAGAAAAAAAACCCCCACATGATCATCTCATTAGATACTGAAAAAGCCTTTAACAAAATCCAACATTCCTTCATAATAAAAGTCCTGGAGAGATCAGGGATATAAGGGACACACCTAAACATAATAAAAGCAACATACAAAAGCTGATAGCCAACATCAAATTAAATGAAGAGAAACTCAAAGCAATTCCACAAAAATCAGGAACAAGACAGGGTTGTCCACTCTCTCCATACCTATTCAATACAGTACTTGGAGTTCTAGCCAGAGCAACAAGACAACAAAAGGAGATCAAGGGGATACAAACCGGAAAGGAAGAAGTCAAAGTATCATTATTCATAGATGATATGATAGTATACATAAGCAACTCCAAAGATTCTACCAGGGAACTCCTACAGCTGATAAACACCTTTAGTCAAGTGGCTGGTTTCAAGATTAACTCCAAAAAATTAGTAGCCCTCCTATATACAAATGATAAATAGTCTGAGAAAGAAATCAGGGAATCAATATCCTTCATAATAGCCTCAAATAATAGAAAATATCTTAGTTTAACTCTATTTTTTTTATTTTTTATTTTTTTTTATTTTTATTTTTTTTTTGGTTTTTCGAGACAGGGTTTCTCTGTGTAGCTTTGCGCCTTTCCTGGAACTCACTTGGTAGCCCAGGCTGGCCTCGAACTCACAGAGATCCACCTGGCTCTGCCTCCCGAGTGCTGGGATTAAAGGCGTGCGCCACCACCGCCCGGCTTCTTAGTTTAACTCTAAACAAGCAAGTGAAAGACCTGTATGACAAGAACTTTAAGTCTTTCAAGAAAGAAATTGGAGAAGATATCAGAAGATGAAAAGATCTCCCATGCTCATGGATTGGTAGGAATAACATAATAAAAATGTCCATCTTGCCAAAAGCAATCTACAGATTCAATGCAATCTCCATCAAAATTTCAACATAATTCTTTACAGACCTTGAAAGAACAATACTCAACTTCATATGGAAAAAACAAAAAAAAAAACCAGAATAGCTAAAACAATCCTGTACAATAAAAGAACTCCCAAGGTATCACTACCCTTGACTTCAAGGTTTAGTACAGAGCTATAGTAATAAGAACAGCATGTTACTGGCATAAAAACAGACAGGTGGAAAAATGGAATAGAATCGAAGACCCATTCATAAATCCACATATCTTTGGACACCTGATTTTCAACAAAGAAGCCAAAATTATACAATGGAAAAATAGAAAACATCTTCAACAAAGGGTGCTGGTATAACTGGATATTGGCATGTAGAAAAATACAAATACATCCATATTTATCACCTTGCACAAAACTTAAGTCCAAGTGGATAAAAGAGCTCAACATAAATCCAGACACATTGAACCTGAAAGAAGAAAAAGTGGGAAATAGCTGTAAACACATTGGCACAGGAGACAACTTCCTGAACAGAACACCAATAGTGCAAACATTAAGTCAACAATTAATAAACGGGACCTCATGAAACTGAAAAGCTTCTGTAAGGCAAAAGACACTGTCAATAGGACAAAACGGCAGCCTATAGAATGAGAAATGACCTTCACCAACCTCACATCTGACAGAGGGCTAATTTCCAAATTATATAAAGAACTCAAGAAACTATAGACATCAAAAAAAAAAAAAACAAATAATTCAATTAAAAATGGGGTACAGATCTAAACAGAGAATTCTCAACAGAAAAATCTCAAGCGGCCAAGAAACAAGGTTCAACATCCTTAGCCATCAGGGAAATGCAAATCAAAACGACTCTTAGATTCCATGTTACACCAGTCAGAATGGCTAAGATCAAAAACACAAGTGACAGCTCATGTTGGAGAGGATGTGGACCAAAGGGAACACTCCTCCATTGCAGTGGGAGTGCAGACTTGTACAGCACTTTGGAAATCAATATGGCAGTTTCTCAGAACACTAGAAATCAATCTACCACAAGACCCAACTATACTACTCTTGGGCATATACCCAAAGGTCACCTCGCCATACCATGAGGACATTTGTTCAACTATGTTTATAGCAGCTTTATCTGTAATAGCTAGAACCTGGAAATAACCTAGATGTCCCTCAACCAAGGAATAGATAAAGAAAATGTGGTACATTTATACAATGGAGTATTACTCAGCTGTTAAAAACAATGACATCATGAAATTTGCAGGCAAATTTTCTGGAACCAGAAAAAACAAATCATCCTGAGTAAGGTAATCCAGACCTAGAAAGACAAATATGGAATGTACTCACTCATAAGTAGATGTTATCTATAAAATTAAAGGATAACTATGCTATAATCCATAGACCCAGAGAGACCAGGTAACAAGAATGGTTCAAGAGGGGACATGCTGATCTACCTGGGAAGGGGAAATAGAAGAGATTTTGTGAGTGGAAGGAGTGGGAAACTAACCCAGCCACATAACCTTCGACCTACAGGCTGTCCTGCCAATGGGACGTGCTGGGGTAAGGGTGGCCTAGACATTGAGGGAGTGGTCAACCAATGACCAATCTAGCCTAAAACCCATGCCAGGAGAGTAAGTCCACCCCTGACATTGCCCGGAGCACCAGGATCTATAGTGGTATTCTATTTGTACTGAAATGTGATTTTATTTGTATGTTAATAAATAAAGTTGCCTAGGGGTCAGAGCTATTAGCAAGCCATAGCGAAAGCCAGGACGGTGGTGGTGCACGCCTTTAATCCCAGCACTTGGTAAGCAGAACTAGGTAGATCTCTGTGTGTTCAAGGATACAGCCAGCATTGGAGACACACGCCCTTAATCTCAATACCAACCATAGAAGACTTGGAGGTCTGTACAGAGAGGCAGTGACGAGGCAGTCACGTAGTTGGGTTTACAACCAATGAGAAGGCAGAACAGAACTCTTATTTAAAGTCAAACGCACAGGAAGGAGTCCCTTTTCGGAGAGGTCTCTTGGCGGAAGAGGCTAGCTGGCAGAAAGCGGGTAAGACTCTTAGCTCTGACCTCTTTGGCTTTCATCTTTACATTGGCTCTGTGTCTCTTATTTAATAAGGCAGTTGGTTACATCTACAAGGATCCAGAGGCTGGATGGCCCAGAGACCTAGGATAGAACCAGACACAACTGGAGAAAAAAAAAGTCCATGTAGGGGCTGGAGAGATGGCTCAGAGGTTAAGACCACTGACTGCTCTTCCAGAGGTCCTGAGTTCAATTCCCAGCACCCACATGGTGGCTCACAACCACCTGTAATGAGATCTGGCACCCTCTTCTGTATACATAATAAATAAATAAATCTTTAAAAAAAAAAAGTACGTGTAATGATGCCTAATGATATTCTGCTATACTCATAGATTGGTGCCTAGCCTAATTGTCATCAGAGAGGCTTCACCCAGTAACTGATGGAAACAGATGCAGACCCACAGTCAAACATTAGGCAGAACTCAGGGAATCCTGCAGAAGAGAGGGGAAAGGATTGTAGGAGTCAGACGGGTCAAGGACACCACAAGAAAAACCACAGAATCAACTAACCTGGGTTCACTGGAGGTCATGGAGACTGAACTGATAACCAGGGAGCCTGCAAGGGACTGACCTAGGCCCTCTGCCTATATGTTACAGTTGCGTAGCTTAGTCTTCTTGTGGAACTCCTAACAGTGGGAGCAGGGGCCATCTCTGACTCTTTTGCTGGCTTTTAGGACCCTATTCATCATACTGAATCACCTTGCCCAGCCTTAATACATGGGAGGTGCTTAGTCTTATGGCAACTTGATATGTCATGCTTTCTTGATATCCATGGGAGATCTGCCCTTTCCTGAACAGAAACTGAGGAGGAATGGACTGGGGTTGGGGTGAGAGTGATTGGGAGGAGAGGAGGGAGGGAAAATTGTGGCCAGGATATGGGGAAAAAAAAGGAATAGGTTATAGAATTCCAAATACAATAAATCCTGGTAAAATGAAGTTGTATTCACTGATAATGAATTTTAAATGGAATAAATTAGATTAGGCTGTGTTTGAAAAGCAAATCTGGATTGACTATTGGCAGGTGGTAGAACTGTGTGGAAGGTGAGGCCTTGGAGGTGGTAGTTTACTGGGAACCTCCCCTTGCGGGCTGTATCTTGCTTTGGCCCTTCTTATTCCTACTTTCTCTGCTTCCTATGCACCATGAAGTAAGCAGCGTCCGCCACATGCTCCTGCTACCATTACGTTCTCAACTATCATGGACCCACAAGCAGCAGAGTCATGGACTCCAGACTATAACCTTGGAAGCAAGGAGCCGAAGTAAAACATTCTTCCCTTTAAGTTATACATGTCAGGTATTACATCAAAGCCATCAAAATCCAACTAACAACCTTCTAACCATTTGGGGAGGTATATACTCTTATTACTTCACTTTTGCAGAAAAGCAAACTAACTATAGAATGCTTAGGTAATTTGTCCAGGGAAAAACCAAGATTTAAGACTGGATTCTAACCCAAAAGTGTATGCTCTGTATAGTATATTATAGTAGTAGATTGTTACTCAAGACGTAAAAAGTCAGTGCAAGAAAATACTTAACCTAACTGTGTCAATCAATGATTAACATATAAACATACACACAGGCATGCACGCGCACACACACACACACACACACACACACACACACACACACACCCCACACACACACCTCACACCAGGGGAGGGGAGGAGGACTTGTGACTATAACAACCATTATAACTTATTCTCTATTCTTCAATAATTTTTTAAAACTAGAAACCTGGTTCTTCAACTCTTCTATTCCAAAACATTTGGGGCTTCCCCATAGCCAAAGATTAACTATAAAATACTATTTAGCAAGGTTTTCAAGGTTCTACATATTCTTTCCTTCACTGCAAACTCTGTCATTCTTCAGGACTGTAACCCATGCCTGCTCTTGCTTCCAGGCCTTTGCACACTATTTCTCCTGCAGAAACAAGGCCCTGACTTTGACAGGATAACTTCCAAATACCTTCAAAGGAGTAAGACATTAAGTTTGGAAGTCTTTTCGTCTAGGAAGTTCTAACGACTGCCAACCTCTATCCCTGCAAATCTGGAATTAATTCCATTCCACTGTGCTCCTATAGTACCTTTCAAAAAATTAATCTATTAAATAGTATCTGTTGTGAAAAGATTGCATGGGCAGTATCTGTGCATGCACATGCACATACATGCGCATACTACATGACTACCAAATGGTATAAATACCCTGTACCTAATACATACTTAATAAGTAAATATTTGTAAATAATTAAATTCCAGAGTGACAAAATCACATCTGATCCTTAAGTCAACTTTCTGAAAAGTATTTATGAAAACTGAAAATAATCACATGTCTACACAAAAATGCTGTTAATAAAGGCAATAAGAATAGAGAATATTATATACTAAGACCCACTACATGTCGAGCACTGTGCTAAGATCTATTACCCATCTTCTTTAATTCTTTAAAAAAAAACCTATAATGAGAAAATTAAACTTTTTTTCAATGTTACACAAAGAGGTTTAGGTTAGTAGTCTACTTAATATCACACAGCAAATAAATGTCAATCCTGAGCTCAAGCATAGAACTCTCATATCATAAAGTCTGTATTCAGTAACTTAGCCTCTGAACTGGTCAGAAAAACACAGATGTATTTTAATGACAAAGCAAGCCTCAGACTGGCCAGATGGCTTATGGGTAAAGGCATTTGCTGCCAAATCTGACAACCTGAATTCAATTCCCAAACCTACACAGTGGACATAGAGAAACAACTCTTGACCTCCACAGACAAGCTATGGCAAGCATATGTGCATGTGTGTGTGCATGCACGCGCGCACGCACAGACAGACACACACACAGACAGACAGACACACACACACACACACACACACACAAATGTAAAAAGTTTTTAAAGCAATTACTGACTGCTCTACAAATCTAGTTCACTAGGAGAAATCACAGGAGAAAACATATCCTTCTATATTGATAGGTGGGAGAATTAAAAGGAATGTAAATTTTAGGATATATGTACAGATGACAACTATAAATTTTAAAGGGGTTCCCCGCATATACATGGGTTGACAGTGGTGTAAAACTAGACAAGACTAACGACAGAGAAAAGGTAAAATTTGCTGTCTGTAATTTGATCTAAAGTTCCTTGGTTATTTAAACCACCCATGCAATAAATAAAAATCATATAAATATGTCACTGGCTCTGCTTTTCTTCCATAATCACCAAGTCAGTAATACTCATTTCTCTAAACCAGCTGAATAACAGAATGTTCAGAGGAACCAGAGCCATCCTGTACCTCATCTATGAGCTGCTTTATTAGAGGCAGTCCTTCCAGAGCTGAACTGTCACATCCACTGGTCAAAACGCGTTCAAATCCCAGGGTTAAGAGGGTCTCCAGAGCTGCCATTGGATCACGAACCATATCAAAGGCTAAAAAAGGTAAAACTGATTTGAATTTTGAACAGAAATATCCTCTAAATTCAATAGTTTCCAAATGTATTGTGTGTGTATATATATTATAATATACATTATATATAATAGTATGCTAGATTTATACTGGCTTACAATAGACAATTATGAAAAATTCATAATTTTTTTAAGTCAGACTGGCATTCAAAATTAGTCAAGGTAAAGCATTTAAACCACAGAAACAAGGAAAAGTTACAAATCTGAGTGTCTTCTTTTCTTTTTGAGACAGGGTCTCATCATGTAGCTATAATTAGCCTGGTACTCACTATGTAAGCCAGGCAGGCCTCAAACTCATAGAGATCCACTTGGCTCTGTCTCTAGGGTTCCAGGATTAAAGGTGTGTGCCACCATGCCTGCTCTAAGAGTTCTTTTTTATTCCTAAGGGTTCTTTTTATTTTCTAAGAGTCAGAGTTTGCCAGTACAAAAGTTTGCATACCACCAGTAATATGCATGGTCATTTTCAGTAATCATAAGTGTTTCTCTTTAAAATAAACTTAGCCGGGCGTTGGTGGCGCACGCCTTTAATCCCAGCACTCGGGAGGCAGAGGCAGGCGGATCTCTGTGAGTTCGAGGCCAGCCTGGGCTACCAAGTGAGTTCCAGGAAAGACACAAAGCTACACAGAGAAACCCTGTCTCGAAAAACCAAAAAAATAAAATAAAATAAAATAAAATAAAATAAAATAAAATAAAATAAA
>CABHPR010156024.1:26369-36389 GCA_902168415.1 Peromyscus melanophrys
AAATAAAATAAAATAAAATAAAATAAAATAAAATAAAATAAAATAAACTTACTTAAAATTTATCTTTAAAAAGTACTAATAAGGGGCTGGAGAGATGGCTCAGAAGTTAAGCGCACTGACTGCTCTTCCAGAGGTCCTGAGTTCAATTCCCAGCAACCACATGGTGGCTCATAACCATCTATAATTTGATCTAGTGCCCTCTTCTGGCATGTAGGCAGAACACTGTATACATAATAAATAAATAAATCTTTTTTTAAAAAGTATTAATACATTTATACAGTAGCATTTCGATATGACAATGCTGTAAATGTGACATGTGAATGATCACATCTGGAAAAGTGCTCGAAGGCTTCAGACAAACTACACTGCATAAAATGACACATGACACCCACCTGTCCTAGGAGAAACCTGGCCTCCCATTCACATTGTACTAAATCATTTACCTGAGACAGTCAAGACTCATAGTGTAAGGGGGCTGTTTTCAACAGACAACATGAGCTTTCAGTTCCGTTCTACTAAGATACCTCCTTTCTCAAGTCAGGCATGGAAGCCCAGGCTTATAATTTTAGCACTCAGGAGGACTCCAAGTTCAAGGGAAGGGAGCAAAGGAGAGAGGAAAGGAGGTTAAGTGGAGAGGAGAGGGACGGGACTTCTCTCTTCAGGACACTAAGAAAGGAAAGTGGCCTAGGGATCTTAAGAAAAACTACCTCTGCTTTGGTGCTCAACACTACCTATGATACAGATTCTGATTGATGGTGATGAGGCCCTACGGGTCCTCGGGGACAGACTTTCTCCACCTTTAACGTCCTACAGAAGTCTTCCTGGGTCGGTGCCATCGCTTTCTCAACAGTGCTTATCCTGCCTTATTAAATTAACAAGTGGGAAAAGTGGAACCTAGAACACTACCAATGTTTCTATAAACTGTGAAAATAGTTTTGTTAGACTTATCAGAGAAAGAGAAAGGAATAGAAATTTGAAGTCATCTTTTAGTTTAAAATTTTTAAAAATATATTCTATGTGACTGGTTTATTTTTTAAAACTATTAAGAATGACAAAACTTAAACTACTTTTTCAGATAAATGTTCACTAATTTAAAAATACTTTTCCTGTTTAAAATTGGTTGGTGTGCCTGTCATCAAGACGCTGACAGACCAACTCTCTCAGTTATTGTCGTTTTATAGGAAACATTGCTAACATCAAATAAGACGATCGTTTCTGGTAGGTCACACATTTCAAAGGGTAACAAATACTTTCTCTTAATTGCTGTGCATGGAGACAGATACCGGCAATTCACTCTGAGCCTATTTAAAAAGAAGAAAAACCTTTTACCCTTTCTCAAGTATATCACTGTTTAGACTAAAGGTTTCTTCCTTCCATCTGCAATGGCAGTGCCTTCTGAACACAAGTGACATTTGTCCCTCCATTTTTCCAAGGCTTAATAAGACTTAGCCAACGTACATGGGAACTACAACTATTAGCATCTATTTCTTGGTAAAAATGTCTGATTCTTGTTCAAACATCTACTTTCTTTCTCAAGAAGTCTACATTTGATAAAGCTGACCTCACTGTGAGCTCTAGGAATGGTTTTGCCTGGCATAAGCCAGGAGGTACATTTCATTTCAATGACCATGGTGACTTATTCATTGTAGGGCTGTATACAATCTAAGGCAATCTAATAAATAATGAATCTTAGGACTGCTACTTGGATGAACACATACACTTACAGGCAATGTTTACTCTCTTCTCGAGTACATGCTACCACCACCTTCTTAACATTTCATGACAAAGCTTTCAAGTGTTCTAGGCACTGAACACCATCTCTAAATCTATAACTCTTCTTCCCAAGAACTAAGATATTAACTAGTATCACTGTAACACTCTATAACAGTGTTCATTAGAAGGGTTGTGCCAGCTGGTAAAATTTAAAAACTGACACCATCTAACAAACCTATTAAAAACAAATGACTCACCTCGGTGAAAAGTGACTGGCAGAGGACGGCAAAGAGCTATAAAAAGAAAGTCATAACACATGAAGAGGCTGATGACTCTATGCAGAATTCTCCTTCTTTATACTCTCTTCTGCTAGGATAGTGAACGAAAATAGTAACAAAATGGCAGCTTTGGCAGTCTTATAGACTCAAAATTCCCACCTTTCCACTAAGCTCTGACTCTTACATAAAATATAGCTATCTACACCTTAGGGGCACCAAACAAAAATTACATCAACTGTAAAGACAACACTACATCGATTACTTGGCTACTCTGAGGATCTTCAAGAAGAACTTTGACCTTATAATGTAGGTAGTTTGCATCTATCCTCTCCACCTCCTCTCCTCATTATTGACTAGAATAACTTCTCAAGTTTTGGTGCATTGGTTAATGCAATCAATGTACATTTATCTAAATTCTGCAAGTGCAGTACCTGATCTACAACAACAAAGGAATGTTGAGAGGGCTTTGCCACATATCCCCTCTACCCCAAATACTCAGACAACTTCTTTTTAAGATAGGTTAATTGAAGTGTCTGCAGGTATGGCTGAAAAATCAATTTTGTGATTTTTTTTCTGCATCAGCAGTGTGTGTGTGTGTGTGTGTGTGTGTGTGTGTGTGTGTGTGTGTTTTAGAGGCTTTTACATCTCAGCTATAAATTCTTACCCAAAAGAGACATGCATAGCTCTTTGTCAATGTGTCCATCTTCAGTCAATGCCCCAAATACCAAACCATCAGCACCATAAAGCTTGGCAAGACGAATGTCAGCCTTCATCACTTCAACTTCACGATCTGAATATAAAAAATCACCTCCCCGTGGTCGAATCATCACAAAAACTGGAATCTGGACACTTTGTTTTACTACTTGAAGAATACCTTTAAGAACAGAAGCAGACTAAAGTTCAACTGTGAGCTAAAAGATCTGGAGAAGTTATTAAAATATCATTGGTCATATATAGTTATTCTTATGTATTATTTCCAAAGGAAAAGAGTGAACAGGAGACTCAGAGAATGCTGATATACAGGGAAGGAGGCCTGTGGGGAACAGAGGAAACCTTGAGTGAACGTGTAAAGAATGGATGAAGTTCTTAGTGAATGTGTACTATTAACAAAGACTAAAGCCTCAGACTCATAGAAACGGGCAAAGCCTTCCTCTGGTCCAAGTATGAGCATTTACAAATGACTGACCAGTGTGTGTAAAAACTAGCAACTGCAGCTTCTGCAGCTTCCTCCGCCCAGATGACTGCAACCTAAGACTGCTCCCCTACAGAGACCACATACTGAGACTAGCTTACTCCCCCACCCTGCTGTACATAGTAAACATGCTGAGGCCCCAGGTTGTTGCACAGTTGGCGCCACTCCATCAGAGTAAGCACGACCCATTACATCCCAGCTTCTCTGTATGTGTGAGGGTGTGTGTGTGTCTGCCTTTGCTTCATTTCTTCATTGCCTGAGTAAAGTTTCCAGGACCAAGCCATGCAGGATGCAGTGGAGGCCCAAAGTGTTTATAGTAGAAGGTAAGTAATAGGAAAATCATGGGGTAAAGAAGAGCAATTCACAAAGATTGAAGATACTTAAAAGCACTTGTCAGTTGATACAATAAAAACTATTTACCTTCCAATTTTTTGATGTTTGAGGACAAAAATATGTTTAATTAAATCTTCTGATGATGTTATTTACAACCATAAGCAATTCTAATTGCTATCATAGTCATCATATACTTAACATAACATTAAATAATCAGTTGTCCCAATCTCTGTCTGAGAAATTTGGTGACAAAAAAGATACTCACCCATGCTGGGTGTGGTTCCTCCCTCTAGTAAACCAGCACATAATTCAAGCCGATCAGCACCTTTTTAAAAACACACGTTTTTTTTTTTTTAAGTTCCTATGACAAAGCAAACTGTTTATCTAAACATAAAATGAACCTGAGAACTTAACTGAAAGAAGTCAAATTATAAAATTAGGGTAAAAATATTTTAAATCTCAATTGTATTATACAACCCTCATTGTATTACTGATAGCCAAATTAAGAGTTAATTCAAGTTAAGCCAGTTCTCTTAAAATTTGTATTAGAGTTGCCATGCATAGGGAATAAAGACATTATTGGATAGAAAATAGTAGAACGTTAACTGTCAAACAATAAGAAAGTAATATCAACTTTTCAAAACATTCCTCATTACTCTAAGCTTTAAAACAAAACCAAACAGTTACTTTGGAGTAGCTATCAAGAAAATTTCAAGACGCAGTGAATACTGATAGCAAAAGAACAATCAAACTGTTGGGGTCATGCTAAAAGGTCTCATGGACAAGGCTCTCATTAGCCAAAGATAGGATATTTTAAGCATCAATAAAATAACTCTGATAGATTAAAACACCTATGTCTAAATCTAGTTTTATAATGTGGAAACAACTCAATGGAAGATAGCAAACATGTGTTATTTTGAAAATCAGTGAACAAAGAAGCCAGCCTTTCTCCCTTCCTCTCTCATACAAACCAAATTTCAACATGACTAAATGGTGAGAAAGTTGTTCTTTCTAGTTGTATACTAGTTAATAAATAAATATTAAGCAGGGCATGGTGGTATATACCTGTAATTCTAGCACTTGCAATGCTGAGGTAGAAAGATTGTCGTGAGTTCAAGGCCAGTGTCAACTACATAGTGATACCCTATGTCCCTCCAAAATCAAAAGAACAAACAAAACTCAACCTTAAATATATGTGTTATATACACTAAAGTTATTAGATTAACAAATGTGTTATATATACTAAAGTTATTAGATTAACAAATGTGTTATATATACTAAAGTTATTAGATTAACAAATGACTGGAAAACTCAACCTTAAATATATGTGTTATATACACTAAAGTTATTAGATTAACAAATGTGTTATATATACTAAAGTTATTAGATTAACAAATGACTGGAAAACTCAACCTTAAATATATGTGTTATATATACTAAAGTTATTAGATTAACAAATGTGTTATATATACTAAAGTTATTAGATTAACAAATGACTGGAAAGCTTATAAAAGATCAGGTTGGTAACACCTGAATCCACTGAATAATCTTAACATTACACAGACACACACACACAAAAAAACAAAAGATGACCTCCGAATATAATACAACATAATATTGCCTATAAAGCATTTTTTAAAAAATTATTGTTTATTTCTAAATTTTTACTTTAATTTCAGTGTTTTGAGACAGGGTCTCTCTCTATAGCCCTGGCTGTTCTAGAACCAGCTGCATAGACCAAGCTGGCCTCAGACTCAGAGATCTGCCTGCCTCCACCTCCTGAGTGTTGGGATTAAGACATGCACAACCTTGCCCAGTTTATTCATTTAATTTTATAAGTATGGGTGTTTTGCTTGCATGTCTGTGTATGCCTACTTCCCATAGAGGCCAGAAGAGGGCATCAGTTTCCCTGGAATTGAAGTTAAAGACAGTTGTGAACCACCATGAAGGTGCTAAGAATTAAACCCATATCTTCTAGAAAAACACCCAGTATGTGCAACCAATGAGCCATGTCTCCAGCCCTATGAAACAATTTTATTAAAACTGAATTCTGAATTGGATTTTAAACTGCTGGGTTAACAACTCAACAGGGAATGAAGTGATTAGAAAAGAGTATCATATGGCACCACTTACATAATTGAGTAATTACAAAATTGAGACTGTGTGCTCTGAATGGTGAACATCATAGTGCATGTAACAAATCAACTACGAAAAAAGAGAAAAATAAACCTTTTTTTAAAAAACGAGGAAATCATAAAGTATGGTAGTACATGTCTGCAATCACAGCACTTGAAAGGCTTAGGCGAGAGCATCACAGTGTGAGGTCACCCTGGGTTATAGCAAGACTCTCTCAAAACAACCTAGAATAAGGGATGTAGCTCAATAATACAGCACCCAGCATGTACAAAGCCCTGGGTTCAATCCCCACAGGGCACCAGGGGAATAAACCATCTGTTACAGCAACTATCAATCCTGTATTCCTTTTTATTGCCACAAAGAGATTGAGTGACAATAATCAAATGTGTTCAGCAAAACTGAAAACATGTAAACTGTTCCCCACCAAAAACATCTGCTGAAAAGGATTGACTGTGACTTAAAAATGCTTGAGTTTGTAATGATCACTTTTCATTGTCAATTTGATTAGATTTGGAATCACATGGGAGACACATCTCTGAGTGCATCTTTGAGGGCGTTTCCAGAGAAGTTTAACTGAGGAGGAAAGATCCACATTGAATGTGGGTGGCACTGTTTTATGGGTTGAAGTCCCAAAACAAACAAACAAAAAAAGAACATGGAAGCTAACTGAGCATCAGCATCCACTTCTGTCTGCTTCCTGACTGCAGACACAATGTCATCAGCGGCCTCAAGCTCTCCACCATGCCTTCAGTGACATGATGGACTGTGTCCCTCAAACTGTGAGCCAAAATAAACGCTTCCTCCTGCAAGTTTCTTTTGTCTGGAAATCTGTCACAGAAAAGTAACTAATACAAAATTGAGCAATGAGTAGATGGGAAACATTATGACCAAAAGCAACTCAGGGAAGAGTTTACTTCACCTTCTAAGTCCATGATTAAGGGAAACCAGGGCAGGAACCAGGGAAGCCATGGAGGAGTGCTGTTTACTGGCTTGCTCAACCTGTTTTCTTTCTTTCTTTCTTTTTTTTTTTTTTTTAAAGATTTATTTATTTATTATGTTTACAGTGTTCTGTTTGCATGTATTCCTGCAGGCCAGAAGAGGGCACCAGATCTCATTATAGATGGTTGTGAGCCACCATGTGGTTGCTGGGAATTGAACTCAGGACCTCTGGAAGAGCAGTCAGTGCTCCTAACCTCTGAGCCATCTCTCTAGCCCTCAGCCTGTTTTCTTACATCACCCAGGACCACCAGCCCATGGGCAGTATTACCCACAGTGAGCTGGGTCCTCCTATATCAGTCATTAATCAAGAAAATGTGCCCATAGGCCAAACTGGTGGGGATAGTTTATATTCTGAGGTTCCTTCTTCCCAAATGATAAAACTAGCCAGCACATGGGAATTCACATTATGCCCAATTCATTTGTTTGAAAATGTTCCTTAATTAAAAATAAAGTTTTGGAGACATAGCTTGTCCAACACGCACAAGATCCTGGGTTCTACCCCTAGTACTACCCAAAAAAATGAGTTAAAATTATTTTTCTGATCTTGAGATGATGGAAATGTCTATGCTTCTCACAAAAAACAAATTTAGAACACAAAACAAAACAGCATCTATGATAAAAAGATAAGAAGTCTAGAACCATCTTTAATTTTAATTCTTATTCAATACTGGGGATTGCACACACCGCAAGTGCTTTACCACTGAGCTACATGCTCAGTCCCCTAAAGATATCTCTAAACTGTTTCAAATTCTTAAATCTGTGTCAAGTTCAATAAAATAATCAAATAATCATGTTAATGAGCAAGCAGGATTATTGATGCTTGACTTAAAATGTGACCTGCTGGGGGAAAGGGGAGATTAGACAGTAATTTTCCAAAAAAAAAAATTGTTTTGCTTTACTTTCTTTATAAAGCAAGATCTCCCTATCCAGCTCAAGCTGGCCTCAAACTTTGAACCCCCATGCCTCAAGCTCCCCGATGCTGGGATTATAAGCATGTGCCACCATGCCAAGCTCTTCAGTAGGTTTTCTAATTAGTTGTTTCTGAAAAGACTATTACTATCCAAGAGATGACAAGGGCTTTTTTTTTTTTTTTTTTAAATGGTTTTTCCTCTTTAGCCCAAACTGACTTCACAGTGACACTTCTGCCACAGCCTCCCAAGTGCCCAGCTTGGCAAGGGTTTTTTTGAGGTCAGACCATAGGATTCATTGTCAGAGTCTTAAAAAAGGTTGTCAGCCGAGATTCATTATCTAGTTTCCCTTACCTCCTCTCTCTGCATTCACAGCTGACTCCACTGAATCCACACATATTTCCATAAGAAATCCATCTGATGCTCCTAAAACACATGAACAACAAAAAACGCTTGAAGGAACTAGCAGGCCCTTCCAATCTTCCACTAATACTTCAGTTTTGCTGCCTGAATCCAAACGTGCAACAGAGAAACAAACAGACGTACTGAAACCCACCCATGTGGTAAAATGAAAACCAGTGTCTCCAGACTGTGAAGCAGATATACAGACATCTGTAAAAGAAACCAAACTGAAACAATCTTTAGTATATAGTGAATGTGAAATTAATCTTCCTAAAACACAGATCTCATCATCACGTCCTGGCTCAGACTCTTGGAATGTTTCTCAATGCTAGCAGTTATAAGGACTACATATTTAAAAACAAGGATTGGATTTCAAATCCTGGTCCCACCATTTTATTCACTGTGTGACCCTAGACAAGTTACTTTTCAATAAAACAGAGACGGTTTTAATTCCTGCCCTCAGAGTAATGAACACTGAGGTAATTTACATAAAGGGTACACCCACTAAGCATCCATTATCATTAATAAACTACTTATTATTTCCTCTTTATGACTCCAGTTTTCTTCAGTCTCCATCTTTGCCAACGGTTATACTAGCTAATTGACAAAATCCTTCTAGTTTCATCTTCAAATGCTAAACTTTCCCAAGGATCAGACCAAGTCACATTTCCACGTTTTTTTCCCCGCAAAGTAGAAAAGTTTATCTCCTTTTGAACTCCAATAACTTGAGTTATATATTTCCATTAAAACCCTAGTTCCACCTCTTACTTATGAGATAATATCTGATCTCTATTGGTTGACATGAAGTTCCTTAATAAGATCGTTATTTACGAATTCTTTATCTTCACCTCTCAGCTAGCATAGGAACTACCATGCTAACAAGTCATTCAAATATAGACTAAAACCTGAATTACAAATTCACATGTTAATACTAAAAAGTATGGCATAAACAGCTTTGGGTTGTTCCTGCAAGTTAAATGTGTAACTTATTTTTAATTAAAGATCTGGACGTTGGAGCCCAGGAAATGGTTCAGTGGGTAAAGCCATCTACTGTGGAAGCCTGACAACTTGAGTTCACGCCCTGAATGTATTTAAAATGGGAAGAAAAGGGCTAACACCACAAAGTTGTCCTCTGACCTCCACACACTCACTATGCCACATGGACCCACCCCGACACAACAATGATTAACACAACTTAAAAATGTTTCATTCATACTTCGTGTACTGATCTCTGTAAGAACAGTCACCGTATCGTGGTAGTGGTTACTAATGGGCAGTGAATTTGTAATTAATTTCACTTTTCTATATTGTTTGACTTTTTCTACCCAATATTGCTTTTATGATGAAAAATTACTTCGAGAAACAAAAATCTGTCACCTCCTAATATGAAGGTGAAATTGTCATTAATAAAAGACTATTGGTCCCATAGACTGGGATTCCAATGTTAGCCTATGGTCTTAAACAATGCACTAACTCCACAAATCCGATAGCCACATCAACAGTCACACCAGTGAGCCTGACAGTGCTGAGCGATTATCAGTAGCTTCACACAAGAGGATGGGAATGGCTACAACAGGAGCCTGAGCAACTAAGTTTTTTGTAGGGACCAAAAAAAAATAGTGCTCTCAGTAAGATACTCCAGGTAGCTTCGGGGACCCTGAGTCTGTGGCTTTTCTTCCCTTTTTTTCATCAGTGGACTGTAGTTTTCAGGACACTACTAAACGTGCCAGATGGAATGCAGATGTAGGAGTGAGGAGAATCCAGCTATGGTCCATTATTAAAGAGATTTGCAAAATACTGAGCATTGCCACTTACACTATCTTGTTGAGGGATATTTATCCTTCATAAAAGTTAGTTGTGTTAACATATAATAGTTACAGTATTTTTAGGGCCGTGAGTCCTGAGAACAGCAATATGAGAAGCGCTGGTTGGGAGAACCAAGAGAACCTTCACTGAGTAGGAAGAGAAGACATTTGCCGAATTGTCTGCCTTGACAGCCAGCCCAACTCCCGCAGAACCACACATTTATTATCACCACCGCGACAGGGAGGTGGGTGGG
>CABHPR010156025.1:0-27090 GCA_902168415.1 Peromyscus melanophrys
GCCAATGTGTCTCTAATTATGACCATCATTAATAATCATACAATTAGCCCTTTTTTCTCTCCATGGATTGAATTCCTGGGATAGGTTAAGGCCTCGGACTGGGCTGATGCTGTATGACTGTGCACCCCAATACCTTGCTGTAGAGGAACCTTTGTAGCTCCAGCTCAGCGATTCCCAGCTGTCCGTCTTCCTCTGTCAGACGCCAACGTGCCTGAGCAAAGTAAAACTCAGTGCGACGGACCACACTCACATCTTCCTGTTGCTTTCGCAGCTCCATTTTGTTGGCCCGCTGCAGTTGGAAATCCTTAAAACATCTATGCATGAACAGGCAAGGCAAGCGAGTAAGGGAAAGAACACACAGGCAGTAGTGCCCCATAATGGTGCAGGCTCAAAGCCCAGAGACCAACCTCTGGATTAGCTAATGCCTCATTTTTTTTCCACTGGTGCATTGTTTCAGACACTCTGAGCTATGGAACAGAAACCCTATCTTTTAGCTCTATAGCTCCTTAATAAAGCACTGTCTTCCTACTAAATCCTATGATTATATCTTCAATTTTGTTCTTTTTTGTTGTTGTTTTGAGACAAGGTTTCTCTGTGTAGACCTGTCTGTCCTGGAACTTGTTCTGTAGACCAGGCTGGCCTTGAACTCAGAGCTCTGCCTGCCTCTGCCTTGAAAGTGATGGCAGTATAGGTGTGCGCTACCACTGCCTGGTTTTCAATTTTGTTCTTTATTAATCAGTTTTAATGTATTTTCAGTTCAGATACACATTGCTAAGGCCACAAAAGTGGTATTTCTCAAACTATCTAATTTTGCAGCAGGGTGGCTCCCAGGAAGCACTCCAGTGAGAACCCAAAGGAGGGGCCTTCCTGTTTGCACTCACCTCTCTGGCCAACCTCAGCAAGGCTTATAGGAAGATGTGCCTATATCTACTGCTACAATAGTCTTTGAGAATGCACACTAAACTTAAAGACTGTCATAACATGGGCAAGAAAAACAGCCCATCTCTCGACTGAGTGGAGAAGTCTGCCGGGTACCTGATGAGGATGTTGAGCTCTTCACTTTCCAGCTGCAGGTTGGCCTTTTCCTGGTTCAGCTGTAACTGAAGTTTTTGATTCAGGTCAAGCAAGTTCTCATTCTTGCTGTCATCCTGTAAAGACTAGGGAACCAGGAGAGAAGAAATTGAGATTCTCCCTGGCTACCCCAGGTGGTCTCTGTCCTTAGACTACGTGGGGTGAATACCTTCATGATAGAATACATCTGTTTCTCTAAGTGCCGGATCTGGGCCACATGCTGCCGCACAGCCTCCTGCAGGTGCAATATGCTACTGCGCTGCTCCTCGGGATTGCTAGAGATCTCCAGCTGGAACCTGACACGCTGCTTCTTTTCACTATGCTCCTAAAAGAAGGGAAAAGGGAAAGGTGAACTTCTATGCTTTGTGTTGGCACTATGAATAAAACCCACAGCTTCATACATGCTTTACTATCGGTACATCCCCAGCCTCAGGAATTAACATTTGTTAAATGGGTTAAGTCTTGTAGGAAAGTGAATGGGGATCTCTTCTGGAAAGCTGACCTTTACCGGTCATGATCAGTAGCAAGAGTAAGGGGTGGGTCAATACACAAGAACTGCAATGTGGAGTTGGAGATGGAGGCAAAAGTGTAGCTACCATTGTTAGAGATGTCTGGTGGACTGAGAACTGGCTAACAAGCGCTACAGTCTTAGAGACACTTAAACTATGATTTCTCTCTTCTTCTTCTTTCTTCTTCTTCCTCCTTCTTCCTCCTTTCTTCCTCCCTTCTTCTCCTCCTTCTTCTAAGACAGGGTTTCTCTGTGTAGCTCTGGTTGTCTTGGAACTCATTCTCCAGACCAGTTGGCCTCAAACTTGCAGAGATCCGCCTGCCTCTGCCTGCCTGAGTGCTGGGATAAAAGGCGTGTGCCACCACTGCCCGGTCTAATTATATGATTTCTAATAGCTATACCTGCTTACGAGGATGTACCAATTAAACTAATAAGAGGCATTAGTTTCTTTCTTATCCACTGAGCCATCTCACCAGCCCAGCATTACTTTACTTACTGTGACCCAAGTAAAGGGCAAGGTCAAAGTTCAGGTGAGGCTAACCTCAATTCTGGTAGAACTCATGCTTACCTTCCGCTTGGGTTCTACATGGAGCAGCAGGTTGTTGACAATGTCCAGAATCATAGCATACTGAGCTGGGTTGGTAGAAATTTCCAATTCGTGGTGGATGAGAGTGAAAGTATCCACAGCCCCTAGAGAATTGTTAGCAGTTAAATAGGAGTTTCTCTCTCAATATTCACTCTTCTAACCCATATTTTTTTGTTTTGTTTTTTGAGACAGCGTTAGCCCTCGCTGGCTTGGAACTCATGGAAATCCAACTGCCTCTTCCTCCTAGATGCTGAGAGTAAAGTTGTGCACCATCACCCCCAGCCTAGCAAACACTGGAACCACTTCTGTTAGTCAGCTGAACAGAAAGGGAGTAAGAGGTACTCAGGAATAGGAATACGGTTATTTCAGAATTGTAAGTAATAGCCATTGTCTGTTTCCTCTAAGAGTACAGGCTGTTCTAACGGCTGAACTTACAAAATGCAGAGCCAAGTGAAATCTTAGTAGCAACAGTGCACAAGAATCCCTTTAATAATTCTACTGTCTTAAAACTACTAAGGAAATAACTACTTTCACAAGTCCCCAGTCCTCTCTGAAAGTCTTTAAAGCCTAGATACCTTCCTGCTTCTTTAAGAGATCCTCCTTTTCCTGGTTCTCATGAACCTCAGGTGGCTTAATTTGAGTTGCTAGCTCAGGGTCGATGTCATGACTGTAACTAATATAGTACATTCGGCAATTACAGCGTGAAATGATCCGCTGGACCTGCTGGGCTTGCTGAGCTTCAGCTGGCTGGTTCCAATCTGGGAAGAAGTGAAAAAGAGATTCTCTATGAAAGGTATGGTGAGAGCCTCCCATCTGTATATGATTCAAAGGAATTCCAGAAATGTTGCTTTCAGTCTAGAATAGCAAAAAAATACTACTACTTCAACATACACTGATGTTAAAAACAGATAAATTGGAGCTAGAGAGGTGGCTCAGAGGTTGGGAGCATGGCTGGCTGCTCTTCCAGAGGACCAGGGTTCAATTCTCAGCACACACGTGGCAGCTCACAACTGCCTGTAACTCTAGTTTTAAGGGATCAAACACCCTTACTCAGATATTTATGCAAACAAAACACCAATGCACATAAAATAAAAAAAGTTATTAAAAAATTAAACAAACAAACAAACACCATAAATTGGGGCCAGGCATGGTAGCACACACCTTTAATCCCAACACTTGGGAGGCAGAGGCAGGAACTCTGAGTTCCAAGCTAGCTTAGTTTACACAGTTAAGTTCCAGGACAGCCAGGGCCACATAATAAGACCCTGTTTCAGACAGATAGAGATGGATGGATGGATGGATGGATGGATGGATGGATGGATGGATGGATGGATTGATGGATGGATGGATGATAGATAGGGCTGGGTGTGCAACTCTATGGTACAGCAAATGCCTGGCATGTAAGAGACCTTGAGTTTGATCCCCAGTATTACCAAAAATTAAATAAAAACAATATGGTGGCTCATGCCTATAATCCCAGAATTTAGCAGCCTAAGGCCAGGAGTTTGAGGGCAGCCTGGCCTATACAAACTGAAACACTACTTCAAAAACTGAAAGAAAAAAAAAATAGACTGTAGGTTAGATAAGTAAATGAGGCCTCTTTGGGAATGCACATTTACTCCAAATCACAGCATGAGAGAGGGAGAGAGCTGACCTGTGGTCGTGGTAACCATGCCTCCCACTGCCTGCCCACTTTCCATCAGCTCCTGAACAGAGTCCAGACTACGTTCCCGGTGTTCCTCAATATTCTTCACCTGAAAACAGATTGAGGGACCTTTAGCTCCTGGGAAAAAGGTGGCTTATTATAACACCACCATAGATGATCATGTTTCAAGTAGAGTCATATGCTGTAAAAGAATGCTTCAGTCAACGACAGATTGCATGCATGCCCAATGGTAGTCCCATACCTGTAATCTCAGTAAGAGGCTGTGAGGCAGGAGTGAGTGCCACCAGATTTGAGGCCAGCCTGGACTACAAAGTGAGTTCCACAACAGCCTAGTATACAGTTACAAAAACAAGACAAAAGGTTGTTGTTGTGGAATATTACCTTAACTTTGTAAAGATATGTTAGTTACATTTGTTTATGATGCCAAATATTACTTTAACTATGAAAAGGTGTGTTCCATTTATGTTGCATTTGTTTAACTAGGTAAAGATGTGTTACATTTGTTTATGCTGCATTTAATTATTTAGGTAAAGATGTGTTACCATTTCACCTTGCCTACCGAAGGAACCTGACTGGTCTAATAAAAAGCTGAACAGCCAATAGGTAGACAGTAGAGGGATAGGTGGGGCTGGTGGGCAGAGAGAATAAGTAGGAGGAGAGAAGAGAAGAGAGAGAATGAGAGAGAGGGAGACACCTGGGGCCAGCTAGGCAGCTGCCAGGCAAGCAGCCAGCCAGACACCGAGCAGGACATACACAATGAAAGAAAGGGATGGCAAATGCTCGCTGCTCACAAGCTGAGTTCTATCCCTGGAACTCAAAGAAGGCGGAAAAGAAAGATGGCCTAGCAGTTAAGAGCATTTACTGTTCTACCAGAAGACCAGGGTTTGATTTCCAGCACCAACACCTTTAATGCCAGTTCTAGGGGATCTGACACCCTCTTCTACTGTCTGAAGGCATGCATGTGGTATATACACAGACATTCAGGCACTCATAGACACATAAAAAATGGGAGAATTGATTCGACAAAACTGTCTTCTGACCTCTAAACACACACACACACACACACACACACACACACACACACACACACACACACACACGCGCGCCCTTCTCTCACACATACCCTAAGTTCAAGTTCCCAGCACCCGTGTAAAAAGCCGAGGATGGCCATACATGCCTGTAATCCCAGTTCTATGGAGGTTGGAGACAGGAAGATTGCCAGGGCTTGCAGGATCCCTGCCTAGCTCCAGGTTCAATGAAAGACCCTGTCTCAAGGGAATGAGGCACAGCAAGATAGAGCAAGACACCTGATGCCCTCTGGTCTCTGCACATGCATAGGCACACATCCCTGTACACACATACATCACATGCTCACTCATACATACACCTATTAAAAAAAATCATTGTGACACTGTTGCCGTGGAGGTCAAGGTAAATAACAGGATAAGTGGCATATAAGATCAAAGCAGGAAGATCAGGACTGGAGAGATGGCTCAGTGGTTAGGAGCACTCATTGGCTGCTCTTCCAGAAGATGAAGAAGGTTCCATTCCCAGCATCAACAGGGCAGCTAACAACTGTAACGCCAGTCCCAGGAGATCCAACACCCTCTTCTGGCCTCTACAGGCACCAAGCACACAACCAATACACAGACATACATGCAGGCAAAATACCCACACACATTAAAAAAAAATTACTGCTTCAAGGGCTGGAGATAGCTCAGCAGTTAGGAGTACTTGTTCTTGCAGAGGACCCAGGTTCAATTCCTAGCACCCACACGGCAGCTCACAATCACCTGTAATTCTAGTTCCAGACTTGAAACCCTCTTCTGGTCTTTACAGGCCCCTGTACATATGTGGCAGACCCACAAACACATAAATAAAAAAGAAAATCTTTAAAATATATAGAGACCCAGGCTTCAGAAGGCAGATCTACTGCAAAGTCACAGAGAAAAGACAAGAAAAAAATCATATTCTAACTCCAAGGATCTCTACTTTAATGTTACTGCAACTTGGGGGAGAAAAAAAGCCTTCAGTTCTAAAAGTGGTAGGTCCAGAAAATCCTGCCCACCTTTACATGGATAATTACCACTCCCACATCCCTATTTCTTTTGGTGGTTGTGGGACTCAAACCCAGGGCCTTGTGCATGTTAGCCAAGTGTTCTACCACTGAGCCAGAACTCCAGCTAATGTACCTTCTGTGACCACTGTAAGATTACTGGTAACAGACAGTTTGCTAACCTCTTATGTTACCAACAACCTGACCTTACTTAGCTTGACATCTGATCTAAATGTTCATTTATGGCCTGACTGAACCAGAAGATCCTTTGTAGAAGTACTGGCCAGGGACAAGAAGGATCAGCAAATGGGATTATCACTTTGGATCTTTTTATTATCAACATTCTTGTTTTCACTTTGGTTCTTCTCAGATATAGCTGAAACCTAAAACTCAGTGTGAAGTACAGTGTAGACACTTACTGCCTGTCAAATATGTTAAAGATAATAATGTACAATACTGGTCAGATTTACCTCATGACCATTAACCCTACACTAAGTCTGAGGGCATATCCTAGAAATTATAGTTTAAATTCTCTAACTTGGCTGGGTGGTAGTAGTGGTGGTGGTGGTGGTGGTGGTGATGCACGCCTTTAATCCCAGCACTTGGGAGGCAGAGGCAGGTGGATCTCCTGGTTCAAGGCTAGCCTGGTCTACATAGTGATTTCCAGGATAGCCAGGGCTATGCAGGGCTGTCTCAGAAAAAAAAAAAAAAAAAAAAAATAAATCTCCATCTTGCAGTGCTCCTTCCCTGTGGGATGACTCATCCCTAACGGGCTTGAAGGTCAGACGGCCCAAACAAGTAAAAAGATACTTTCTGAGAGCCAGCCTGGGTCTGCCTGATGGTCTTAGCAACAGCAGCTGAAACATGATCTGGAGATGACCTGGACCAATGAGAGGCAGCCATGTCACACCAGCTGATGCATATTCATCAGACCTCCCCCCAGGGTGGGGTGGAGGGTATATAAGGCTTGCATCTTCCTGAATAAACTGAGCTTGTTGTTTCGACATTCTCCCGGAGTCTGTGTGGTTTGACTCTGTGCCTACTTGGCCCCCACCCTCAAAGGGAACAACAGCAAGGACCCTGCTACACTTCCCCAGCCTTAGCCAAGAACTCGCCTCACCAGCTAACAAAAACAGTGTCTTGCCAATACACTGACTTAAAAACAAAAAAGAGAAAGATTATCTACCATCTGAACACATCCAATTTTTTCAAAGCACCTTCTCATTTGATTCAACAGAGTGCTCATAACTGCTACAGTGGTAAACTGTCATCAGAAGTCAGGCTTCTGGATTAACAGTCTTCCATTCAACCTCACTGCTTTGCTCAAACAGCCAATCATCTTTATGAAAGGCCATAAAAAGGCGTGGCTAGCCATGTGGTACAAGCTCCTGCACTACAGAAGCCAAGTCAAAGGGATCTCCAGTTCTAAGCCATCCAGGACTACATAGCAAGACTTGTCTCAAAGAAACAAAACAAAGCCCTCAGGCCCACTGTCTATTTTCTTAGCTGCCTGCTAGTGTGACACTGAAGAGACCGAAGTGACAAACACCGAGTCTGCAGGGTCTGAGTCAGGTCCTCTGCATGTATGTTATGGCTGTGTGGCTCGGTGTTCTTGCCGACTCCTAACAGTGGGAGTGGGGCGGTCTCTGACTGTTTTGCGTAATGGGTCCTACTGGGTTACCTCATCCAGCTGTCACAGGAGGGTTTTGTATCCAATCTTATTTTATCTTATTAGGCCATGTGCTGTGGAGCAAACTTGGTACACTGTAAATATGTATTACTCTCATTGGTTAATAAAAAAGCTGACGGGCCAATCAATAGCTGGACAGGTAGAGAGGTTAGACAGCAGAGTCAAACTGAGGATAATGGGAGGAAGAAGGGTAGAGTCTCAGGAGTCTCAAGAGCTGCATAAAGAAGCAAGATGAATGTGCCATGCTGAAAGAAGAAATACAGGTTAATTTAAATATAAGAGTTAGCTGGTAATAAGCCTGAGCTATTGGCTAAGCATTTATAATTAAATTAATAAGTCTCTTTGTGTTTACTGGGGAGCCAGTGGTCCCTGACAAAACTCCATCTACTGACATGTTAGGTGGATATCCCTGGGAGGCCTGTCTTTCCCCCCTCCCCAAGGGAAACAAGAGGAATTGATTTGGGGGAGAGGGACTGGGAAGAGAGTAAAGAAGGGAAACTGCAGTTGGAATGTAACGTGACGTATGAGAGAAGAATAAAAGTTAAAAAAAGAAAGAAAATAAAGAAGTTTCTGTCCATTTACTCTAGTGCTGGTAAATATGACAGTACCGTAGGAGAGAGAAGCACTACGTTCCCACAGCACCGACACATCCACAGCGTCTGCAGCTTCCTTTTCTCCACTACTGTGAAGAGTCTTCAGTGGTTCTAGCAAAAGGGGCTCATCTAGAGAACTAGAGAGACAACGGGCCTTGCCACCAATGCTGACTCACCTCTAGCCAGAGCTGCCGGCCATCCTGTTCAGTAGGGCTGCTTTCAGTGGTGGCAAAATACTGCATGCCATCTAAAAGGCAAGTCCAGGAAGTCTTTTGTTTCAGTGTGTCACCATACCAAGCTGGATGGTGTTGGCACTGCAGCAACTGGGCTTTGGCAGCAGACACAATGACACAGCCTTCTGTCTCTGCTCCACGAAGAACCATCTGTCAGAGAAAAGCAGAGCTTCAGACAGGAAGGAAGATCTCTGGCTTACAGAGGGAAGGTCATGGGTTTTATACTCGGAAGTGATTACTCAGGATACCTAAGAAAGGGACAAATCTGGTGGTGTGCCTTCATTCCCAACACTCGGAAGGCAAAGGCAGGCAGATCTCTGTGAGTTCAAGGCCACCCTGGTCTACACAGTGAGTTCTGGGACAGCCAGAGCTGTTACACAGAGAATCCCTGTCTCAAAAAACAAAACAAGCCAGGCAATGGTGGCGCATGCCTTTAATCCCAGCACTTGGGAGGCAGAGCCAGACGGATCTCCGGATCTCCGTGAGTTCAAGGCCAGTCTGGTCTACAGAGCGAGATCCAAGACAGGCACCAAAACTACACAGAGAAACCCTGTCTCGAAAAACCAAACCAAAACCAAAACCAAAACCAAAACCAAAGGGTCTAATCTGAGCTCTATCCCCCCATTCTTCAGTTTAGATGTAGAGAAGCACTGAGTTGGTGATAAATGCTCATAACCGCAGCACTCAAGAAACCAAAGCAGCCGGGCGTTGGTGGCGCACGCCTTTAATCCCAGCACTCGGGAGGCAGAGGCAGGCGGATCTCTGTGAGTTCGAGGCCAGCCAGGGCTACCAAGTGAGCTCCAGGAAAAGCGCAAAGCTACACAGAGAAACCCTGTCTCGAAAAACAAAAAAAAAAAAAGAAACCAAAGCAAGACGGCCAAGTTTGAGGCCAGCCTGAGCTACACAGTGGGACCCTATTTTGTTTTATTTATTTGTTTGTTTGTTTGTTTGTGTGCTTGCTTGCTTACTTACTTATTTTGAGACAGGGTCTCACTATACTGTCCTCAAATTCAGAGATCCACCTGGCTCTGCCTCCCAAGTGCTGGGGTTTAAAGGTATGTAACACCACATCCAGCCCTTAGAACTGTATCTTTTAAAGAAATGTAAAAACTGAAGGAAAGTAAACAACATGACTGGGATGTTGGTGTCCTATAAGGAAAAGGTACCTGGCAGTTAACCAGCTCAATAAGGCAGTTTCGGTTGTATATGTCATCCGTCTGGCAGGCAGCGATGCCACACAATTGGTCACTCATACCGGACTCCTCCTCTGTGAATACTACAAACCTATCTGTCTCTTCAATCAGCTTCTGCAACATGTAAGCACCTGGCAAAGAAATAAAAGTGAGGGAAGGTCACCATCTCAAAGGGAAAGAGAACAGGGCCACATCAGTCTTCCATTAATTCCTATCTAGGTAAGAGCTGTGGTACATCTTCAACCTGGAGCACTGGTCCAGTTCCCTTTACCCCACCCTTGTTTCTTAGTCCCCCTCAATGTTAATAAAAGTGAAAGACTTCCAATAGAAATAGAAACACCAGTTTAAATGGCACTATTTTTTTTTCTAAGTCCCCACCGTGACAGTGGTAGGAATTGAACCCAGGTCCTCTGTAAAAATATCACGTGATCTACCTAACCTGCTGAGCCTCTCTCCAGCCCCCCTTTTCTCCTTCTCACACACTTGTCTGTGAGTATTCCTCCCCACTCCCTTGTCAGCAGTGGGGCACCACATTCTAGCTTTGCTTCTTCTCTCCCGAGACCATGGCCCGTCCCCTCCTTTCTCGTAGTCCGTCTGTCTAACAGAGTGGTATGGTTAAGAGACTTGTCTGCCTCTGCTCAAGATCCTACCTCTCCAGCAACTATTCAACTGTGACTTTGGGCGGCTTGCTTTATACTCTGTGACTCAGTTTCCTTATCTGTAAAATAACAGCAACTATCTCATAAAGCTCTTGTGACAACTTAATGAAATACATAAAAAATGTTTTTGCAGAGTGTCTACCACACAATAAGCAACTACTATCACCTCTTTGGCATTAAGTTTTAGTTCTGTGAAGAAATGTCCAAAACTCTCATCTCTAGCTTAAAGCCTTAGATTCATTTCCAGATGTTGTCAGACTTACCTAGATACCCTACCACTGCCACAGGTTCAGCATGTCCAGATCTCTTCTCTTCAGTCTATGGCTCCTCTACTTCTGATACTACTGCTACCAATGTGCCAACTACTGCTACCAATGTGCCAACAGATCAACAGACACAAAACTTTAGTCACTACCTCTCTCTCTCTCTCCCCCCCCCCCCCCCCCCCTTTAGTTTTTCGAGACAGGGTTTCTCTTTGTAACAGTTCAAGCTGGCCTGGAACTCTCTCTGTAGACCAGGCTGGCCTGGAATTACAGAGATCTACCTGCCTCTGCCTTCCAGGTGCTGGAATTAAAGGCGTGCACCACTACCTCCCGGCTACACCACCTGCCCTTTAAAAAAGGAAATCTGTAAGCCTGTGCATCAGATGTATGCAGTACCCAAAGAAGCCAGAAGAAGGTATTAGATTCCTGGAACTGGAGTTGCAGACTGTTATGAGCCACCATGTGGGTGCTGGGAATTGAACTTGGATCCCCTAAAAGAGCAGCCAGTGCTCTTAATCACTAAGCCATTTCTTTAGCCCCTACTTGGTTTTTTGTTTGTTTGTTTGAGAGTTTCCCTATTATGTGGCCCTGGTTGTCCTGAAATATATGTAGACTATACATTGCTATGTAGATCAGGATGGCCCTCAAACTGAGATTGTCTGTCTCTGCCTCTACAGTGCTGTCCAGGCTTATTTTTTCCTCGTTTTAATTTCTTCCAGCTGCCACATCTCCTGTGTGCACAGTAGCATTCTGTCTATCTCACCCATTCCAGCTGTTCCACTGCTTCCTGTTGACATATTGTGATAGTTTCTCATATGCCTGTCCACACACAGTCCTCCTACACACCATGGCTAGAGTTACCTTCTAACCGTCAAAATATAATTATCACAGTCTGCTCAAAGACTGCCACTGCTTCACCAGCCCTAATGGAGAAGGACCTGTGTGGAAGGGCCGGAAGGTCACAATGATTTCTGTGTTTTCTTTCTAACCCATTTTCTCATTCCTTCCCTTTTGTTTCTGTTCTCTTCGAACAGAGCACCCTTTCCCAATACCATTCCTATTCAGGTTATTCCCTTCGCACTAACTGCCCCCTTCCCCCATTTCCACACTTTCCAATCATGCCATACCCTAAGTCAGCTCAAACGGCACTTCCTCAATGAATCCCTGTCTGATTACAGGCTTTCACTTTGACTTCCCTATTCTTTGAATTCTTCTTGTGGCATTTCCCGCTTTTCACCTTGTTCTCACACTCACCATAAGAACCCACAAGGACTTGAGTTCAATGTCCAACACTAAATACTAGAAAAACAGCCAAGTGGTGGCAGCTCACATCTTTAATCCTAACACTCAAGAGGCTGATGCAGGCGGTTCCCTGTGAGTTCGAGACCAGCCTGGTCTACAAAGTCAGTTCCAGGACAGCCAGAGCTGTTACAGAGAACCTTGTCTCAAAAAATAAATGAATAAATAAAAAATAAAATTAATTCAATAAAAATAAAGAAAGAAAAAAGAAACAACTCTGTGTTGTTTTGTTTAGAAAAGGTCTTACTATGTAGCTTCGGCTGGCCTGGAACTTGCTATGTAGACCAGGCTGGCCTCTGCCTTGAGTGCTGAGATTAAAGGTGTGCACAACCAAACCACGCTAGCAAGTAAAAATTCTTGAATCTTTGGCCTCTTTCCCTGACTAATTCTCTTTTGACCCCAGTACTTGCTGATCTCCTGGCCACAGGATCAGAATCTTGAAGCTTCCTCATTATTAGCGCTATAAACCTAAGATGAGTAAACTAAACCCAGAGTCTCATTGGCCCCAGCCTACCTCCTGATGACCCCGTCTCAGGCCGTCCACCGAAGCTAGGAGTGGTGACGTGGGGTGGCACTGGGGCATTAGGTGGGACGCCACGCTTTGGCTTTTTGGCTGACATCTGGGGATCAATCTTCAAACCTTTCAGGGCCTCCGTAGAGAGATTGCGTTTGAGGACAGCTGCCTTTTTGTAACCATCGTATAAGCCAAAGGCAATGTCCCTGTTGGTGGTTGTCCAGGAGATCCGTAAATCTACCAAGTACAGCTGATGTGTATGAAAGGCAGGGTCACCATCTCGAGTAGAGAGCTCCTGAGGAACAGGAAAAGGATACAGAATCACACAGGCATCCCCAGAGACATCCCACCACTACTCCTGGACAAAAAATGCAGACAATGTGTTCAACAAGGGAGTGCTCTGGAGGAGAGGTGAGAAGACCCTGCAGAAAGAACTAGTAAGTGGTCTTAGTTTGTACATTACTTTACATCCTAACTGTGCCTAGTGTGTTTTTAATGAATCTGGTCATTTCAAAAGCGTCCATAATTGGGAGATGGAGAGAGCCAGCACTGAATGAAGTGTTAAAAAGTTTTACTTTATTTCCTGAAGACCAAGAGACTTGTTACAAAAGAAAAGGAATCTTCCTTTTTATTTCCTGAAGACCAAGAAACTTGTTACAAAAGAAAAGGAATCTTCCTTTTGAGGGAGTGGCAGTGCTGGGGTTTGAACTCAGGGCTTTGCACACACTAATCTATACTCTACACTGAGCTGCATACCCAGCTGAGGAGTTTTCAAGGATTTCTCCCTGTGGCAGCACTACCCGCAACCCCAGCACTGCAGTGGGAAAAAGACAGAGTATTCGAGTCAAGCCTGGGCTACACAGTGAGACTATCTCTCAAAAAAAAAAAAAAAAAAAAAAAAAAAAGCCACAGGAGCAAGGGGCCAGTGGTATGGCTCAGCATTTAAAGGCTCTTGCTGCCAAGCCTGAAGACCTAAGTTTGATCCCTGTGTACACACAGGCACACAATAAATGTAATAAAAATAAATTTTAAAAAGAAGCTGGTGAGGGTTGGGCAGTGGTGGCGCACACCTTTAATCCCAGCACTCGGGAGACAGAGCCAGGCGGATCTCTTCGAGTTCGAGGCCAGCCTGGTCTGCAGAGTGAGATCCAGGAAAGGCGCAAAGCTACACAGAGAAACCCTGTCTCGAAAAACCAAACCAAAGAAAAAAAGCTGGTGAGATGACTCGGTGGATGAAGGTGCTGGCCATCAAGCCTAATGACTTGAGTTGGATCTTCTGTACCAACCAATATGGTGGAAAGAGAACGGACTCAAACTAGTTTTCCTCTGACCTGTATGCACATATACCCACCCACCCATCTACCTACCCAAGAAATGAAATTTAAAAAAAGAGACACTAATCAACTACACCAAGTGAATATACTATAAAGGAATGGCATACACGCTATGAATACCTTACCAGAAATTAACTCTCACCCCTCATGTGACAGGACCTGGAGTCAGGAGATAATTAGGTGTGGATGAGGACATGAGGTAGGGCCCACATGACAGCAAGACCCAGGACTGGCACTCCATTACTGGACTTCTCCAGAACTACTAGAAACTTCTGTCATTTAAGCCACCAGCAGTCTATTTGGCCCACTTGAACTGAGACACCTCCTACCGTAACTGATGGGAAAGAGACTCAACAGTACCTCTTCAGTGGTGCGGTTGCTGTGCCGTTGGTAAGTGAGGGAAGACAGGCTCAATAGGTGGGTCTTTGTTATCATGGGGTCAAGGCAGTGGTCAGCATTCTCTTCAGTAGGTGAAGCCATCAGGTGAACAGTCACCTGACTTAAGTCACTCACCATCTGGGTCACACTCCACTCAGAAATAAGGCGCCGCATCACTGTGCCAGCTGCGGAAAGAAACACAGTCCATGCAGAATGGCATGAAAGGGTGTGAGTCACTAGGCAGGAGGAGAATGGAACACACACACACTCACACACACACACACTCACACACACGGAACAGACTAGGAGGACTGGAAACTTTGGCCTGACCTTGAGGTATAAGCCGCTGAGTTCCCCGAGTGAAGACATGGCCCTGACTGCACTCAATCTGGATGCCTCGCTGCTGGGCAAACGAGGCCCAGTAATGGACCTGGTAACAAGAACAGAACACTGAAGGAGGATACAACAGAGATGAGTGAGAGATTCAATGTATCAGAAAATAAGGGGAACACAGGTAAATGTTGGGTGTCAGAGTCTAACCTGTAGCCGGGGAAAGAGCGCCGTATAGGAAAGCTGTTTGTAGTGCTGCCCAAGTTTCTTCTTGCTGGGCTTCAAGTTATTAAAGAGCTTTCCTCTACAGATAGGCCTTGTGACGCTAGTCCAAGTTGCCCAGAAATTCTGCATCCAGCGCAGGGTACTACTATACAGCAGAATTCGGGGTTGGGATATCGCTGCAAAGGAAGGAGCAGGCATATCCAAGCTGTGGTTGAGACAGAGGCGAGGAGAGTGCTTTCCTAGCTTCGGTTTTAGAGATTAAGAAGTACAAACGGCCTCCTCACAGTCAGCACCCCCAGCACCTCTTCTTTCAAGGATCTAAGCCCTCTGCTTTCACCTACTGCTATGGTCTAATGTTTGTGTCCACCCCCTTCCCGACTCCACCAGTCAGATTTTTAGGTTAAAATTCTAAACACCAAGGTGATGGAATTGATGGGGGAAGTTGATTGATATCAAGGACACAGACCTTATGAATGATATTGATGACAAAGGGTAGTCTGGGTCAGCTGACAGCCGGGTCAAGAGACCCAAAGGAGTTTATTGGCTCTTTCTACCACTTGAGGACATAGCAAGGAGGCACTGCCACATGAGGAATGGACCCTTCACCACACTGAATCTGACTGACAGCACTTCCATCTTTAACTTCCTCGACGATACAACTTTGAGACTATTCATTACTCTTAAGCAATATAATTTATGGTATTATTGTTATTAGGAATCCAAAAAGACACCAATCCTCCTACAAAGGTCCCAGCCTAAATTCTGCTCTGTCCTTCTATCCTATCCTTCTTTCAATCTAAAGCAGTCAGTATCCCAAGCCCATCCTCCCCATTGTCCCAGGCCCAAGTCTCACTCCCACTATGGCGAGTCAAATCCATCTTGATGGAGAGATTGAGGTTCTCAGAGCGGAAGGCCCGGTAGGAGTCATGGAGCTGGCCCAAGGGTACCTCAGGCAGGAACTCTGGGGCCCTCAGAGTGACACTGTGATGATCATGAGGGTTCCCATGGCACAGCCACTGCAGGTCCAGTGTCATGCAGAGGTCAGGCAGGTGAAGGAAGCAGCAGTCGTCATACCTGCCTCACAACGGAGCCCCAGCCCTCAGTCACTGGGCTCTTGCTTCCCTTGGCTCTTCCCCTCTCCCTCCGCCCTGACTCCCCCATCTAGTTAAGACCCCACCCTTCACTCCACTCACTTAGAGGCTGTTCTTACGTTGACATCCAGGTCCCCTTTGAACACAAACTGACCAGGTTTCCAGTGGAAAGAAAGATGGCTCCATTCCCAGTGCATGTTTTCAGTTGTATTATATGGGTCCTACAACGACACGCCCCATCCCAAAGAACAAGGTAGGTGAGCTATGGCTTCGAGAACAGTCCCCCAAACCAGTACCTTTCTCTCTGTGCCCCACATGCTCTACAGGCCCCAACTATACTACCCTAATAAGGAAATGACTCCATGGAGCCCCTCACCTCAGTGGCCAGCTGATGCAGGTTTGCTTGTTCAATATCCATATGCCAGTCCCCATGGAACAGAAGACGGCTCTTATCCCACCAGGGCAAAGGTGGACTGGGGTCAGCTGAGGGCTTAGTCAAGAGGTCCACACATTGACCAATCAGTGTCCAGGCTGGATCCCAGCATGGGCCCCACACCACTGTGTACTGGAAGATTTCCGCTAGGGTAGAGAGGGAATGCAGGCTTCAGCTTACTAGAAAATACCTCTCTGTTCCTCCTTTGTTCCAAAAGGGCCTCAGCTTATCTTCCATCCAAGGCCCCACAAATACCCCTCAGCCAAACCAACTGACTCCTTTACTCACAGTGGAAGTCATGGTAGAATTTGAGTGGGGGCATGTTCCTCTCTACTGCCACGTCACCCCAGGGAAGCCCCAAATGCAGGATCTGACGTCGACGGGAGCAAGGCTGGCCGCTCTGCTCGGTGCCCGCAAGTCGACCCATCAGCCGCCAGTCTCGGATCTCAAACAGGTACCGTGGGTAGTCTCGGATCCGAACTATTGTTAGACAGTAGATACACACTGGCTGTTCACTTTCACGCATGGTTTTTTTTCCCCTTGTTGTTCTTTTTACCCATCTATAATCAACTGAGGGAACAAGGGCTGGCAATTAAGTAGCAAAGCTAAGACAGATCACACAGACCATGAAGCAGAGGCAAGAGGCAGAAGAGCATGAAATTCAGGAGCCACAACAACCTTAACAACAGCGGTGCTCATGGTCCCATTATGTCAGCTGAGCAGTTTCAGGGTGAAAATCAGTATCAAAGAAGGGAAGCAGAGTCCACCCACCCCGAACCAACTAGTTTCCAATACAACCTAGCTCCTCTGTAACCACTCAGCGGGCTCCCCGGCACTCACAGGACAGACACCAGGCTCCACAAACAGGAGATGCACTTACCCAGAAAAGTTTTGACACTGCACTTGAGCATACGGCACCAATGAATGACAAGGTCTATTCCTTCAGCAGGAAAAGGGCTGCCAGGGTCAAGCTCTCGAACCTGTTCTATCACATGTTCAGGCCCATGGAAGGATGCATCTGCCAGAGCCACCAGCTCTAGCCCTGCCAGGCTCCAAGTGAGCAGAGCACGGCGCATGGGTGTGTTGCCATAGAGACGACGAGAGCGCTGGATGTAGATTTCAATGTTTTTGCGTTCCAAAGAGGCATAGAGCTCCTCGATTTTTCGAGCTGGCAACAACTCCCCATGCTGCTTCCGCAGGGCGGCCACTTTGGCATCCAGCAGCTGCAATCTTTTGGCACTCTCCTTACTTTCGTCCTTCATCAGTTCGTAGTTATCATGAAGTTTCACCTCAAAGACATCGTCCAGGAAAACCCAAGAAAAGTGCTGAACCTTTAAGAGTAGGTCAGGCGGGAGTGGGGCGGGGCTTGGAGAAGCCCAAGCATGAGTCCCTCCATGCAGCCCCTTCAGCCATTTCTGAACTCCCACAGCCTCATCCAAAGTTCGAGAGAAGTCATACTGATAAGGGAACTCCACTGAGACTGATCCAAGAGAAAGGAGCCAAACCCGATTCCGGAGGGTCTGCAGTACAGGGAAGGGGTTCCTGTGGAGAATCATCTCCTCTAGCTCAGGTAGGAGCTGCACCTCCACCTCTTTGAAGTTGAAGATGCTATTGCCATCAAAGCCAGCAACCATCTCTGGGCAGTAAGCCTGCAGTGAGCCTCCATGCCGGTTCAGTGACACACTCTCGGCAACCAGGGTAATGAACTTGTCCTCAGCCACAAAAGCGGTCAGTTTGGCTGTGTTCACCTCCAGTGTCAGGGTTAGCAGCCGCCTAGGTGGGGAGGGCTCGGGGAGCTGGTCTTCTGGCTCAGAAGTGGACTGTGGAGTCTCTAGTTCACAGGATTGAACAATCTCAGGAAACACAGTAGCTCGTAACAAGTCTCGGCATTGTAGAGTGGCCAAGACATGCTGGTACAGGTACATATGATCTGGGGGGCTCCAGAGTAAAGTCAGCCCCGCACCACACTGAACCTTTAGGGTGTAAGAAAACAATCTGTCAATCACTATGGCAATCACTTCAGAACAAGAGGTAACAGGGATTATTACACATGCCTACCTGGTTCAAGAATTATGTCCACCCCCAAGTCTTTCCCAAGACATCACATTAATTACTGCCTTGCTTGGTTCCCGGTAGTACTAAGATGCTGTTCATCGCCATTTATCTCACACTTACGAACATGTACACTTTTGAGTTTTCCTCCACTAGATTCTAAAATGCTTTGGAAGTAGGGGTCACATGTTTTCTTTGGTTACTTATCATACTACATCTAATACACACAGAAGGTACTCAATGATCACTTGGCTTTATGTTTCCATTCATACATTACCATTCAATCAGCACTGTACAGAAATAAGTGCAACCTGAAATGTTTCAATTAAATGATGTGATTCCTAAAACACAGTGTAAAAGTACTGGCCACACAGTTTAACACAGCAACTGACTTATTATGAATGTAAGTCCTTGTCATCCTGAAAGACAAGGTCAGTTCTGATAGCTCAAGGGATGGAGAAACTGAAATAACAAAGACACAGACGTACTCTTAAGTCCAGTCTCTGAAAAGCAACCTCCTCAGTTTCCAAAGGAAAGTGAGCTCAATGCCTCCCTCCTCCCAGGAAGACCCCACGCCCACCTGATGCTCTACGGAGAAAGCACTGGAAAGCCTCCATCTTCAGATCCCTTCCAGCTTTCTAAGGAGCCGAGTGCTTCCATAAAGTGTGTTTTGTGTCTATGTGTGTTAGCACATATATGCACCACAATGCACATATGGATATTAAAGGGTAACTTTCAGGAGTGAGTTCTCTCCTTTCACTCTATAGGTTCCGGGGATTGTCAGGCCTGACAGCAAACGTGTTTACCCAAGGAGCCATCTCCCAAGCCCTCATCTTTTTTTCTTCTTCAGATTTATGTTTATGACTGCTTTACCTGCATGTGTGTATGCACACCACATGCCTGCTGACGTGAGAAGAGAGCATCAGGTGCTCAGGACCGGAGCTACTGGTAATCAGGAACCACCATGTGGGTGCTGGGAACGGGACCTACAAGCCCTCTATAAGAACAGTAAGTGCTCTTAATCACAGAGCCATCTCTCCAGCCCCACTCATTTTTTGTGACAAGGTCTCTCACTGAACCTGAAACTGGCTGTTCAGGTCAAACATGTTGTACTGTGTGGCTGGGCTTTTACACATGAGGCTTGTGAGTTTTCATGATCCACCTGTCTCCATCCTTCAGTGACGGGCTCCAGGCCTGGTTTTATGTGGGTACTAAGAATCTGAATTCAGGGTCTCTAGCATGCACAGCAAGCACTCTTATCTGCTGAACCAACCCCTGATTTTTCAAAAGCCACTATTTTTATATATACACCTTAAAATAATTATAATTAAAATGATACATCTGGTATCTCCTTTAAAATGACCCTAGAGCTTGGGGTAGGGGAGTCTAAAATGGGTACGGCTGCAACAAGATAGTCACAAATGGGTAATTACCGAAACTGGAAATATTAAAGTTCAAATATTCTCTCTATAGTTTGCATGTATTTTTAGTAACGTAGTAAAACGTTAAAAATGTAAAAAGAAAGGCAAGATGGACATCAGCTGTCACTTTTTTCTAAGGTTCACAATGTTAGTCAAAAAGACCAAAAGGCTTTAAGTGGTAGGGAAATGGAGTCTGGCCCCAGAGCCGCAAAGCATTACCTCTAGAGAGCGGATGCTGCTGTGATAGGTGAGGGAGAGCATGGAGAGGCCAAGCACTGGCGTGGGGATGTCAGGGGCCTTGCAACAGGGCTGCATCTTCTCTGTGACTGATTTTACTAGAGCAAGCACAAGCCCTTGAATCCCCACAGTGGAGGTCTCAGCACTGCCCAAGACAGTCAGTGTGTCCAGTCGTACCTCCGAAGCACCTGATACGGAGAAACCAAGACAACCTGTATTCCAAGTTCGGAAATGACAGCCTGTCCGTTATCCTTCCTCCCCTCTTTACGGTCTTCAGTCCCCACACCTCCCCTAAACGATTCCTAGTAGTTTAGGGAAACTATAGATCTGGCAAAGTCAGAGAAGTTTTCTAGTGTCTAGAAACTTTCCATCTATCATCCACTCCTCAGAACTACACACAAGAAAATAAAAAGCTTATGTAGGAGCCAGATACACCTGTAACACCAGCTTTTGTTAGGTTGAACTGGAGGATTCTAGGCTGGAGGACACCCTGGACTACTAAACAAGATCATGTCTCAAGAAAAAAAACAAACAAACAAACCCCACACCAGTCTCATTCTCTTGAGCACATCAAAGTGACATTTTCCCGTGTCATTTTTAATGCTCGCCTTCAATGACTAAGCTGCAGCCCAGAGCCCATTAGTCAAGCCTTTCTAATGTCTCCTGCCTCTAACATGGAAACTTTCCAGATGCGCAGCTTCCTTAAACGAGAAGCAGCTGACTAAACCAGCGTAATCTGCTGAGTTTACACACTACCCACCTCAGCAGACTTCCTGGTCCACTTACCAACCAGTGCAGAGAGAGTGAACAGGTTCATGTCCTCCACCTTCAAGTCCACCTTCCACAGTAAGGTCACAGACTCCCCAAGTGAAGGTTTCCTAGAGACAGCTGACTTTTCAGATGGTGGAATCACTAAGGAGAGGATTCGAGACAGACACTGGGCACAGATGTCTGATATTTCTACCTGAAGTCCTCGAATAGTACAGTCAAGAAAAAGAGTGTTGGATTGGGTGCTGGACAAGCCCAGGGGCTGGTTATAGCTACCCTAGAAAAGAAAGGAAACCTACTGAAACCATGTAGATGCAGTGTTAAAATACCCTGGCACATCACCCACACCAAGAGTACGTCAGAGATAGGGAGCTCTGTGGGCCCCTACTCAGCACATAGCACCCACATACCTGGAGTGTGAAGGAGTCCAGGACAAGTGCTTCACCCCAAACATGCATATTAGGTGGATGTGGTGCCCGCTGGATGTGGGACTCACTGCCCACTCGCCAGCAGAGGTGATCCACAGTCAGGACAGCCCGCTGATGGATACTTTGTGGTCGAAGGTGCTGGTAATCTGAAATAGGTGGTAAAAAGCTCGTCTATTGAGCCACCATGGCCATGAAACAGGCATAGCTGTAACCAAAGAGCAAATCCTTGTCCCCATCCCTGAACCTTACCCAGGCAGATGGAATTGAACCCCAAAGCAAAAGGTGGTGTGTCTCCAAGCTGAATGGAAACGCTGACATTGGAGATGGAGGTGCTGAAGATAATGGGAGCCAGGATCTGAGGGAAGGTTCTACACAGGGATAAGAATGACATCACTATAATGGCAGCTTCCGATCAAGGAACAAAAATGGTCAGTTCTGTTGTGAACCTTAGGACTGGCAACAACTAGAAAGTAAAAGGCTAATTCTGTCAGACTGCTGCTCCTCCTAGCAGTCACCTGAAGGAGCCCCAGAAAAATAGGGAGTTAACAGGATGAAATTCCCACATTCGTAGCCAAATACAGGCAGTATCAGCAACATCACATGATCCACCCTAATAACAAGAAGATCACTTACAAATCACTTTCTGTGCAGAACCATGCAAACACTACACAAACAATGGTTCTGTATATCTGACACCACACCTGATAACCCAAGGCAGATGAGACATGTTTATCACCCCAGTCAACTTCAAGAAATGTTTGTCTTCTATGAGTAAGGCATCATGCTGGGCACTCAGAATGAAAACATGAAAATGGCATCCTCTTACCAACAAAGGGTATAATCCAACAGGGAAATATATAAAACAGGTTTGCTTCTGAAACTAAGATTTAGGGAACTCAGACAATCAAATATCTATTTAACACAAGATACGACACTTTGGACAAAAAGAATCCACCTGATAAGAAGGTGACTTGAAACTCAACTTTTTTGCCAGGCAATGGTGGCGCACACCTTTAATCCCAGCATGAGGGAGGCAGAGGCAGCTGGATCTCTGTTGAATAAGGCCAACCTGGTCTACAGAGTGAGTTCCAGGACAACCAAAGCTACACAGTGAAACCCTGTCTTGAAAGCACCCCCTTCCCCCAAAAAAACAAAGACAGAAGCACCTCACCTTCTTTTCCTTTGTTTAAGATCAGGTGAACTAGCTCCTTGGGTCTCCAATGCTAGCATAAGCAGCCAGTGAGAGAATTCCTGGTGTCGGTAATGAATGATACAAGTGTTCAAAACAAGAGAAGCTGAGAGATCAATGGTGGTTACCTGGAAATGAGAAGACCCCAAGGTTTTACTACCATAACTCATAATGCAACAATGTGGAGAGAGCAGAGAAAGATTCTTGGTAGTATGGGCAGCACACCTGGACATTAGCCTTGAGGGAGTTGAGGCAGACAATCCGTTGGCGACTCTGGGAGAGCAACAGCCCATCTGCAGGAAGCCAGAGAAGCGATGAAGGGAAGACAAAGGGAAGACACAAGACATAACTAGGAGATGGGCAGGTACAAGCAAGAAGATGAGTAAATCGTCATCAACAGCTGTGAGCTAGGGGTTATCTTCTCTCATTATAATCCCTCCTTCCCTACCCGCTACAATGATATTCAATTACGGAACCATGTAGGGTATTAACACAGAATGCTGGTCCTCCCTTAGTAACAGTAACCCCTTCCATGAACCTTCTAGTAGGAGTTCAGTGCTCATCTGTGCCATATCATAGTTGGTCGTGAAGCTTCGAAGGGGCAGCTGATCCTCATCACGGTGGTATAGGAAATGCAGCAGCTTCAGTGTCCAAGTCAGGTGCCTGGACCAGAGACAGAGTCTACATCAGAGAGACCTGGAATGCCATTCCCCCTTCCTCTCCACAGATGAGCTCAGCGAAGATACCAAGACTAGTTATGGAGACCTAGCAGACAACGCACATTATCTCTCCCCCACAGTCACAGGTGAGACCTCACCTCTTTTGACTATTCATAGACAACACCACACTTGTGTTCTCCATCTTCACTTTGACTTGGTCTGGCAGCTGCTGGAGGAGGTATAGGCCAGGCAGAGTTGGTTCAGCAGAGTTCTCTGTCAAATCTGGAAATAGGAATGAATAATATACATGAGAACCATCAGTCCTTAACATTCTCAAATCCTCCCAGCCCTGCCCTCTCCGGTCAAATCCTCACACATAAAGGAAGACAAAAAGATAGGCTAAGCAAATGCCCAAGAGGACACATGGCCAATAACATTACAGATCTGGGTACCTGGTGTACTTCCTTCCCCAGACTCTCAAAGCATCAACAGTATGATGAATAGTTAGGTATAACAGAAAACATATGAACTTGACTGTCAAATAATTTGCATTTTCACTAACTATAAAACGTCAGCCAAGTTATTTAGCTAACTGTTCTAGGGTTGTTTCCTTATTTGTAAAATACAGAAAATGTAGTGAAAACGTACATAAAACACAAAGTATAGGTCTAACTCATGGTAAATAACCACTGAATGTTAGTTTTTTGACTCAGAACAAGGAAATGCCCATTTCCTCTAATTACCTAGGAGTCAAAGGTCACAGTGTCTAATGACTCACACCTGCTCAAATGGTGAAAACACTGGTTTTTCTACTTCCAAAATAACCCGAATAAGGCAGACAAGAAGCTCAAAGACTGAACTTTACCTGAACAAGAAACAGACTTGGAGATCCGGCCTGGGGCCTGACACAGTAGTTGGCTATGGAAGAGACCTTCATGGAGCTCAGCATGGAGTGTCCACACATCTACAGTGACAGCCCTCAGATGCCAACTGCTGATGCCCACCTGTAGACACAGGTCCAGGGCCAGTGAGAGCTCCACAAGGCATGTATCCTCCTGTGTAGGGAATTGTGAAGTTTTAGGTCAAACTGTAATGGTCTGAAGCCAGCGTGGTGATACACACCTATAACCCTAGTACTCAAAGAGTAAGAGGCCCACCATTAGTTCAGAGCCAGCCTGGGCTACATACCAGGCCAGCCATGGCTATACATGACAAAACAGTCTCCCCCAAAACAAACAAAGAGAGCTACAATGGTTAGGGACTCTAGAACACAAGGACCCTAACTCCTTCCCATCTTATGCTTAAGAAGAAATGGCGTATCGGAAGAACCATGACACTCACCAGCTGACCACTCTTCAAGATTTTGCTATTGATCTTTGATAGGTTCACCTGACATATTAGACTGGGAAGGAAAAAAGATTAAAAGCATTTAGTCCGGGGGTGGTGGCACACCTCTTTAATCCCAGCACTCAGGAAGGAAGCAAAGGCAGGGAGCTTTCTGTGAGTTCAAGGACAGCCTAGTCTACATACAGAGTTCTAAGACACCCAGGGCTGTACAGTGAGACTCTGTCTCAAAACAAAAATAAAAAACTCTTGATCCCTTTCCCCACAAGAGATTAATTATCTCTCATTGATCTGTTCTCTAGAAAGGACAAGGCAAGCAGAAATATCCAATCTTGGCCTCTCAAGACTGTACAGAATGAGAACCTGCCACCTAGGTAAGGAGGCTCTGACATTCAATTTCCCTAAAGCAACTCCAGACAAGGACACTACCAGACCCTCTTCCACCAACCACTTACCTTTTCCCATCACTGTCCAAAAGGAATCTGCTTCTGCTGACCTGGATGTGCCACAAGGACTCGGAGGTAGCCACCTTGAGAACCATGATGTTTATGGCCTCTACATGAATGGAGAACAGCTGGGAGGAGGAATAAGGTCAAGCAACAATCACTGGAAAGGCATCACTCTTCCTTTCCAGCCAAGAAAGGAAGTGCTTACATTTTATCCCCCCAAATAGTTTACAAAAAAAATAAGCCACCCCCAGTCCAAAGGCAACCAACCATCCCTGGACTATAGCTGAGAATAACAGAAGTAGGGCCCGAGAGACGGCACATCAAGTTCCTTCCTGAGAACTCGGGTCCAATTCCCAAACCCCAAAGCTCACAACTGCCTGTAACACCACCTGCACGGGATCCAACGCTCTGCTAGCCTCTTCTGTCACTCTGACACATGCATGAGCACACACACAAAAATAAAAATATTTAATTTCTAAAAAGAATCTCATAAGTAGGTCTCACTTGGCAGAAGATCTTCAACAAGGATGGGCTAAAGGACAGCTCCTTCTGCTCCACCTCCGTGTTCTGAGAGAATGGGGCAGACAGGCTAGAAACCTTCTGTAGGTCCGTTCTGATGCGTACTTCTCCAAAGCACAAGGCCACATAGTGTCTGCCCGGAAGAGAAGCCTCATTACATCGGGTCCATCCCCTTCAGAGCAGTCTCCTTTCCTCCTGCACAGTACTCTCTAGGCTCTTTATAGCTCAAATAACAGAGGAGACCTCCGCTGTTCTCAGCAGATCTCACCAAGCTGCACTTGGACTAATGGGAGACTGCAGCAAGAACTCCCCTCCCACCTTGACTGAAACATCTCAGCAGAATAATTTCATTGTTAAAGCTCAACCTCAAAACATTCCCCAAGGGCAGAAGTAAGGACTAAGGACATCCAATACTCACGGCAGATCATAGCTAAGGAGTTTGCTGGAAATCCACAAGTTGTCAATTTCCTAAAACAATATGAAAGAAAGCTGTGTATATTGGCTGCTAGGAAGACAGCTTTATAAACCTGAAAAGGTCCTGAGTCACAGGAGGAGGAAGTTCTACCAGCCCGCCCACTAAATTTACCCAGCTCTTTCACTGGTTTCTCTGACCAGCACTGGGTATCTTGCTCCTCATGATGATGTTAGTCAAATTTGCTTAGTAGCTCTTTTTTATGGATCTGGTGCCACCCTATTTCCTCTCTTAAATTAGAACAGTAAGTCTGCTGTTTCCTGTTATCTTTCTCCTGTTTCTTCTAATATCTTTTTTTTTTCCCCCGAGACAGGGTTTCTCTATGTAACAGCCCTAGCTGTTCTAGAACTCTCTCTGTAGACCAGGCTGGCCTTGAACTCACAGAGATCCGCCTGCCCCTGCCTCTGCCTCCTGAGCACAGGGATTAAAGGGGTGCACCACCACTGCTTGGTCTTACATCTTTCTTCCATACCCTGGACACTCTGTGCCTTTTTAATTTGTTTGGTGCTAGATACTAAACGAGACCCAGAATATGCCAGGCTCTACCACTGAACCTCTCCAACTCCTTTAATTTTGAGACAAGCCTTCACTAAGTTTCCCAGACAGGCCTTGAACTTATAATTCTCTTGCCTCAGCCCCTTCAGTAGCAAGAATTGCAGGTATATACTACCAGGTCTAGCCCTATAAACACTTTAAACAACTTGCATCCATCCTCCAAGTAGCTCCTAAGATCCTCTTGACAAAGAAATAACAATGGTAGAGTTAACTAGGAAAACTACCCATGAAGGAAACTAAAGTTTGAAATTTAACTAGATCAGCCACTTGTTTTGTTGCCCTCCCCAACAAAACACACACACACAGAGACAGACACACATAGAGACACACACACACACACACACACACACACACACACACACGCATTCCCGGAACTCACCACCGTCTGCTGGTGCTGCTGAAACTTAAGACTGACATTTTGGATCCAAAAAAATCGGAAGGATCCAATCTTTAGTTCTGCCTGCAACTTCCGCTGACACCACCTGGTGGCCAATCGGACCACAAGCCACCTGCATAAAAATCAAGTTTAATTTTAAGACCCCCTCCCCTGTTTGGTTCTGGAAAGGCCTTGCAATGGGTAGTATCCTGAAGCCGGGTATTTCTTGGAAACTCTCCGATTTTCCTAAAGCATTTTTCTGTCACATACTTGTAGCCACAATAATTAGGACTACGGGTCCCTAAATTCAAACGAAACCAGACAAACTAAATTCACCATTTAAGACAGGACCAAAAAAAAAGAAAAAAGAAAGCAATCCTCAAATCTTTAGAAACCCAAAGTAAAAAGAGGTCCTCAAAAGCAGTCAAAGTGAAGGCAGCCGCGTTAAATGCGTCATCACACACTCCCTAGAGGGTCGCTGTCTGCGTCCCCATCCTGC